>APFE030964659.1:74768-119692 GCA_000404065.3 Pinus taeda | reverse complement strand
ATGTTAAACTATTCATCAAAATAGATAATACACATACATTATATTATAATTATGCATTAAGTCTCCCATTCAATTCCAAAGTCAAAGATATTGTAGAAAAAAACTGGCACAATAAAAACATATAGCCTTTATCTATACAACAAACAACATTGTTATAACTTCTATTAAATTTGTTTGATCATATACAATCCTACATTTCATACATTCAATTACAGTTTGTAATTCTGATATTTCATAATATATTTGACTATACTATCGAAAACTGATCATTCTATTCAATTCAAAGTGCTTATACAAACTCACCTCAAGTCACCTCCAACTTCTAGCCTCCCATAATTGAAAATTCACTTTCCTTTTCACATTGGTGAAATTTTATTACAATTATTGGCTATCCGTTTAGTTTTACAAATGAGTTCCAATATAAGGGCAATACCCAAATGAAACTAACATTTACATAAGAATGAGACATGTTACTCTGAGACATATAATTATTACAATTCCTCAAATGAAACTCACATGTAAATAGGAATGACAAAGGTTGATCCAAGATAAGAATAAAAAACCAACTTTTCAAGTACAAGAATGAAAGCATATGTACACAGTTCTCATCCTAAAGGAGATACATCGAGCATAGATGAAAAAGATTTAAGAGGTGGCATAAAGAAATTAAATTCCTCTAAAATATCAACTATTGAATAGCTAGCAATTGCCCCAAAACGTGCAAATAGATGTAATTAAATTGTAAGATAAGTTGTAATTAAATTTATTAAGTTATTTGTATTTAAAAATGATGATTTAGTTATATAATTGATCTTCAACCTTAAAAAGTGAATTCCTCTCAACCCTATTGCCACAATGGTCCTTACTTCCATCAATGTCTCGAGTCTCTTGGTTCCTATCAAGTTAAAGCTAAGTACATTCTTTTGATCATATCAAGTTAAAATTTTCATCATAAAATAAGAAGTTGATGGTATTAATGAGATATGCCACTAGAAGTAATCAACCATAAATCCCTACCGAGGATATCCTATTAACAGTTCAATAACCACCACACCCAAAGTTGATTTAAAATTCAGGACAACAATACCTAAATATAAAAATAAGGTTCAAGTGTTATCTCTGTGACCATGCTATAGAGTCAACTTGCCAACGCTATCTCAATGTCCAACATTGGCCTCTAATAGCTGAATACAGAGCCATTATGTTATCTTCAAGGAATGTTTCAATGTTTAGCTAAAACCCTAGTACCAAATAATATATTCACAAAGTATGTAAATAATGGATGAAGACCTATTGATAACTTGAATGTTTTTTTTTTAACAGAATCAGTTACTTTTGTATTATAAAAACTCAGAAGCATAGTTCTAGTACATAGATATCGAAGGTTTGGGCGGAGAGGATCAAAACCGGGTGCGTAGACCCATTTTCCTCGTTTCTGCCTCTATGATGACTGAAATTGAAGAGAAAACGACTATATTGCCTAACAAAAGCACCACCTAACCAACAGAATTTACAGACCATAGGTTTTAGGGAAGTTTCTGAGTGACCGAGTCATCAGGGATGGGATCTCTCCTGGCACTAGCTTTAGTAGAGGCCTCAGCTTGATAGCTCTGGGAAAGGGATCTGATCTGCTCTATGGCTTCCTCCAGATGGCTGCACCTTCCTTTCATATTTTCAATCTCTTCCTTCTGCTTCTCCAATTTCTTCCGCTTCGATATGCTATCAGCTTCATAATCGTCCTTCAGATCATTGAAATGCTTGTCAAATCTGTTAATCATGATTGTGTGAGTTTTGCACATGGTGCATTCTTTGTTGAAGATCCTATCTATTGGATTGATTGCTGGCTCCTGAGCGTTCGGCTGGTCTTGTTGATCCGCCATGTTACTGGACTGGTTGAGAGAATCTGATATATAATAAGAGAGGTGGAAATCGGGGAGAAAGGGAATATCGGGAGGAGATGCGATATTACAGAGGAGGTAGAATAGAGATGGAGGGAGCGAAAAGCGCTGGGGATTGAGGTGGATGGGCAGCGAGGTAATACCAGGGGCTCTGCAACGATCAAGGAACAAATAGTCAGCTATAAATAAAACGACAGAGCAAAAACCAACAGTTACCAGGAGTGAGGGGCGGAGCTCTGGATCCCGATAAGAGTTGGAAACTTAAGAATGTTGCCATCGCTTGGTGAGATCACAGTGGAGATGCCTTGTAATGCCACGAATTGTGGAGTTACTGAGAATAAATACCAATCTATAGATATAGAGAGACTCCTCCGATGCTTGATCCAGTTCTGGGAGGATCTGTTCTTGGGAGGGGAGAGATCCTCTGAAATGATTTTGCTGCGGTCGAGGAGCATGCGGAGGGGATGGGCATGATCACACATCCTGAGAATGACTGCGCTGATCAGGAGATGATTCATGATGAGACAATACTTAATGATAAGAACCGGATCCTGAGGGCGGTTTGGGGGTGAGGAGGGAGATTTGGGGAAGGACCATATACGCGGGAGATGATGCCTGAGGTGACTGATGTTCTGGGGTGAGGGGATGGGGAAGGCCTGCTTAGGGTATGTCTTTTTCATAAACTGTATCATTCTCCCTGACCTGGCCTAAATGTCTGCCTGTGGCTTTATTAGCTTATTCATTTGCCTCCATGTTGTTTCCTCTTAGAATGTGCTTGAAGGTGACTTCGCTGAAACTCCTAATGTTTTCCATTATCCTACCTTTGATGCTGTTTAAGGCCATTTTCTTGAAATCTTTCCCTGAGGTCATGGCCGCTATGATAATAGCGAAATTGCCCATGATAAGAAGGTTTTGGAGGCCGAGTTTTCTAGCGATAGAGGTCCCCAGTAGGAGGTTGTATGCCTCTGCCTTGTTATTTGACATGGAGCCTAATCCCCATTCATATGTAACTATGGTTTTCCCTTGAGAGTCTCTAATGATTCCGCCAGCTCCAGCTTGACCCGGGTTATTTTTTGATGCCCCATCAAATTGGAGGGTGGGTCTCCTTTGTTTTTGAATCCAATTTTTGACTTCTTCCTTGGTCCCTCTCAACTTCCAGTCCAGGTTTCCTTTTCCTGTGTTTAAATTTTTTTGAGTTCTTGTTTCATAATTGAATTTGCTCATCCAGTCTTTTACACTTGCATCTGTCAATTCCGAGTCTGCCTGGGTTATACCATTTGCTTCAATGGTCTCTGAAATGAGTGCAATAGTTTTAGCCAGGGTGCTAGAGATACTTGGCTTCTTGTTGTTAAATATGCACTTGTTTCTGGCGATCCATATATGCCAGCAGATATTTGAGGGAATACTATTCCACATCCTTTTAGCTAGGTTCTTGCTTTTGTTGGATTGGGGGAAACTTTTTCCCCAGCTTTTCTGAAGGAGAGTGATCTGGTTGGGGAGATCACCAATGATTAGAGGGCTGGTGATGCGTTTCCAGCAAGATCTTGCAAAGGGACAATCTATAAAGAGATGGTTGCTACTTTCCTCCGCCTCCCTGCACATGCAACAGATTGAGGGGCCATGAATGCCCTTCTTCTTGAGGTTTTCCGCAGTAAGTATTTTGCCATGAAGAAGGGTCCAATTGAAAAGTCTTACCTTTGGCAGACATTCAGTTCTCCAAGCTGCTTTGTGAAGTGGCCAGTTGTTTATTGCTGAGGCATTTTGGAGTGCTTTGTAGCCCTCTTTGACCGTGTAGATTTGGGTCCCATACAAACTTGTCATCTGACATTCTATTTGTGGGAGCTGAGCCTATGAGTGAAGTCTTAAGATCGGCCCAGAGGTTCTTGAGATCATTGGGGAGGGAGAAAGATCTCCAACCTATCCAACAATTCTGTTCCCAGAGAGAGATATCATAAAGAGTTTCGAGATTTGCCTCTATCATCCACCATTACAGGGGCCTGAATTTAGGGAGCGTTTCCCTAGCCTCCGAGCCCATTATTCTATCCTCCCATATGCTGATATCTCTACCATTGCCCGGAGCTCTTGAGATACAGGATTTGATTTGGGGGAGAGTTTTTTTGATCAGCTTCCAAACAGGTGTACACTATCTGTCGATGATGGTTTCTGAGAGGATATTGCTGTTGACCCCATTCAGATATTTCCTCTTGATGACCTTTGTCCACCAGGCTTCTCTCTCATTGAGAATTCTCCAGGTCAATTTGTAGCCCATAGCCATGTTTGCTAGTCTTGGTATTCTAATTCCGAGCCCTCCCTTTTCTAAGGGAAGAATGACCTTGTCCCACTTAACCAAGCTGAACTTTTTTGTGTCTTGCTTTCCTCCTTGCCACAAAAAGCTTCTAATTATCAGCTCCATGTGCTTATGGATGCTTGCCGGGGCGAGAGTAGTGGCAAATTGATAGATTGGAAGGGCTGAAAGGATGGCCTTGATGAGAATTGTTCTGCCCGCTAAGTTAAGCCAATACACTCCCTAGCTCTGAAGCTTCCCTCTCAATTTCTCAATTAGCTTGGCCCAAATCTCGGTTTTGATTGATTCCTTGGCTAATGGTAGCCCCAAGTACATAAAATGGGACCGGTTCCTTTGGGCAGGGATTTCCATGATTATAGAGATTCTCTGGGTTATGTATCTTGGGACATTCCAAGTGTAGATCATGCACTTGTTGTTGTTTAGTTTACCTCCAGAAGCTTGGAGAAAGAGGTCCAATGTTTTCTTGAACCTCCGGGCCATAAGGCTTGAGGCACCTCCGATTAACAGAGTATCATCAGCAAAAAGGGAGTGGTTAATCCCCTTGGTTCCTCGGACTATATCTACCCCTGTTATTTCCTTTAGCTTGTGCTTATTCTCCAGATGCACGCTTAGAGTTTCAGCCATGATAATGTAGAGAAAGGGAGATAGCGGGCATCCTTGCCTCAAGCCTCTTGAACTTTTGAAGGCATTGCAGGGCCTACCATTAATGAGGGGAGCTGTCCAGTTGAAGGAAATGCATTCCATGACCCTGCTGATGAAGAACTCCGAGATGCCAAAATTCTTTAGAACTGCCTGTAGGAATGAATGGTTAACCCGGTCAAAGGCGTTCGCCATGTCAAGCTTGATGATCATGCCCCTTTCCTTTCTAGATATGTTGTTGTGGATTGCCTCCTGAATGAGAATGACATTATTCGTTATATGTCTCCTAGGGACGAAGCCTCCTTGGTTCTCGGAGATGAGGGAAGGGAGGATTTTTTTAAGCCTGTTTGCCAAGATCTTAGTGATGATTTTGTAGGAGACATTACACAAGGATATAGGGCGGAATCTATCAAAAGTTTGAGGGTTGGGGTCTTTAGGGATAAGAGCTAGATGGGAGGATTTAATGCTGCTGCCCATTTTGCATTTTGTGAAGACGTTTTTTGCCATTCTGATGTAATCCTTCTTGATAATTTCCCAATGGGTTCTGTAAAAGGCCACTGTGAAACCATCAGGGCCTGGAGCCTTGTCCAAGGGCATGCTGTGAATTGACCATTCTATCTCCTCCGTCGTGATCTCCTTGTCCAAATCTGCATTTTGAGCTTCTGAGATCTCATTCTCAATTATATTGAGGAAATCCGGGTTTTCCAAGTAATGAGGATCAGCTGTTAGAAGAGTTTGAAAATGTCGGGATGCTGCTTCCTTAATTTCCACTTGTTCTGTTAGGACTCTTCCCTCCACTGTTATTCTTTCAATGTTGTTCCCTGCTCGCCTTAGTTTGAGGCTGTTATGAAAAAAAGAGGTATTTTTATCTCCTGATTTGAGCCAAAGGCATCGTGATTTCTGCCTTTGCTCTTCCTCTTCCATTCGGTTCTGTTTGTACAGCTCCTTATACAGTTCATTTTCTTTCATTTGATCTTCTTCTATGTCTTGGCCTCTTTCTTTTTCTTGGTTCCACTGTGCTAGTTTCGTTTGGAGATCGGTTTTTTTTTTCCCTTCCTCTATTGCGTATTTCCTTGCCCATTGCTTGATGGCTGTCCGGAGGAGCTTGAGCTTGGTTTCCCAGATGTAGTGAGGGGAGCCCAAAATGTCTATTGCCTAGTGATCCTTTATCAAGTTTCTGAAATCTTCGCTGCTGTCCCATGCTCTGTTGTACTTAAAGGGAATCGGTCCCATATTTTTCCCTTTGTCCAAATGCAATGCCACTGGTTTATGGTCTGATATATAGCCTTGGATAATTGTGCTTTGAATCCTTGAGAAGTTAGCCACGATTCTCTCTTGTGCCAAGATACGGTCCAGCCTCTCTTTTATGTTATTTTTGTCTGTTCTCTTATTTGACCATGTGAAACGCCCATTTTTTGGTGGGATGTCAACTAGACTGTGAGCTTGGATGATTTCTTCTAATGCATCTCTTGAGGGGTCTGCAAAGAAATTCCCTCCCATCTTCTCTTCCGCATTCCTTATTAAATTCAAATCTCCTCCCAGGAAGATGTTCCTTCCCTGGGCAGTCATTAGATCTGAGGTGATTGACTCCCAGCAAGAGGCTTTTTCTCTAAAGTGGGGGGGAGCGTAGACATTATATATTGTGTATTCTTCTGTCATGGTTATGTTTTGCATATCTAGTCTTATCCACCATCTATTTTGCCTGCAGTCTTTGAGTTTCCATTTGTTTTTGTCCCAAATTGTCCCTATTCCTCCTGAGGCACCCGCTGCGCTCAGTGCTATTCCTTCATAACTTCTACTTCTTTTCATGCTGTTTTGAAATTCCTGTTCAGTGATTTTGGTCTCCTGGAGTAGGAGGAAGTCTGGATGTTCTGATTTTAGGAGGTCTCGGACTGCATTAGCTTTTAGGGAGGAGCCCATCCCCCTACAATTCCAAGAGACCAAAATCATCATTTACTTTGTTTACTGTAGGCCCCGCTTTTCTCTTTCATCTTCTCTCCACTTCCTTTGGTCTTATCTAGATATGTGTCCATTGGCTGTTGGGTCCCTGTGGCCATTTCTTTTGCAGCAGTCTCATCCCTTATCTCTTTGTTTGATTTCCTTCCAACTTTTCTGGGAGGGTCAGTGGAGGTGTTATTTTCCTTCGACTGTTCTATTTAGGATTATTTCAACTATGGGAGGGGAGTCTGGGGGAGGAAGAGTTTCCTTGGGCCTCTAGGAGGGAGGATGGGGGTTCCTCTGCAGACAAAGATTCGAAAGGATTGGAGGAAGAAGGGAAGGAAGGGCCAGATCTAGAGGGTTGGGAGGGGGGGATGGGGGTTTCAGAGGAGGGCTTTGAGGATGCTCCTGGAGGGTGGTTTGATTTTTTCTTCTTGACTATTTCCCATGCTTCTTCAGGAGCTTCAACATTATTAACATAATCTATTGATTTAGATTTACTGCATCTATTAGCAAAATGCCCATATTCGTGACATACCTTGCACTTGAACGACAGCTGCTCGTAGTCCACTTGCTGTATGTGCGTCCACTGGTCGACTTTAAGTTTGATTGCTTCCTGTAACCCTTTTCCCAGATCAACTTCTACACATATCCGTGCACATGCGTGCATGTTCTCCTTTGGTTCCGATCTGTCAATATATTTCCCAACAGCGTTCCCGATGGCTTTCACCGATTCATCTCCCCAGCCGTGGAGAGGCAGATGGGGAAGGCGAACCCAAACAGGGACAGCGTTGGGAACATCCATTTCAGGATCAAAGTCAGGGGTCCATCTGTTGAGGTAAAGGCCTCTGGTATCCATAAAGTAAGGGCCGTTTCTGAAGATGAGATTACGATCCTCCACTGATTCGAAGAGGAAGGTGAAAAACCCCCTCCCACAGAACCTTATTGCTATCTTTCCTTGGACCATCGAGTTCCAGTTCCTTTCTACCCAATGTTGGACAGTGTGGGGAGAAGGCCATAGTCCCGTGAACTGGCCTACCAAGCCACGATCTGCCAAGGCAACAGCAACTCTCCTCGGGAGGGCGGGAGGGAGCGAGACTTCCGGGATTTCATCAAGTTTTTTGATAAACTTTGAAGCTGTAGGACGGATTTTCTCCGAGGTGTTCTTTGGGATGAGCGAAGCAAAAGTCTTCTCCAGATCTTGCTGATCCTGAATGGGAGGATCCATTGCAGGCTAGATCGGCTGCGCAGATGGCGCTCCAGCGGAAGCCCAGAGGGTGGGGAGGGCAGAAGGCCCAGAGGAAAGAGAGGGCAGGAGGCCCCAGGCATAAAGGGGGTCAGAGGATGAAGCCTAGCAGCAACGCTACCAGGCGCAGACAGGCAGAGGGGTCAGATCAGAGGCGTAGCAGGGCGCGGGATCGCCAGAGCGTGCAGCCAGCCATCTTTGATAACTTGAATGTTATAGCAAGGAAGAAAACATCATTAGTGCACTTGTAAATCCTTTGTTGTGTTTCCTTGAACAATTGGAATTCCTCCAAACATTCTTCTGCTAAAAATAATTTAATTATTATTGATTATACTCCAAAACTCCCACTGAACCATTATAAATGATTAAATTATTGAAACATTTATATGACTTCTATGTGCCTCGAATTTCTCATAGAGAAGGGATTTTTGTTAGTAGATCTTGTTATCACTCCAACATTTCCAAGGGTTGTTCAGTGTGTTAAAAAGAAATATCATAGGTAACTACAAACCTACTTTGGAGCTTAGGATCTAGCCTTCCTAAACTCAGAGAGGGATCTCTCTGTATTATTTAACTTTGTTTACTAAAAGGATTTTAGGCTAGTTATGTATGCTTGTTTTTTGGTTGGTTTAGGTTGAGTTGGTGGAATTACTGACTTAGATGAATAGGTGATTTTCCATTTTCCATTGGGCTATGGAGTCAATATGACTTTGAAAATAGAACAAAAACAAACCATAAAGAAAATGTTATAGGGAAAGATAGGTGAGCAATCAGATCTCAAGGCTGGATGGTGAATTGATTTTTTAATCAGGATCAAGAAGCAACTAAGAATTCATCAAACTAGATACTGAAGAAGGATGAAGAAGATCAATCGAGATCAGAGGGCAATTAAGAATTCTCTAAACCAGATATCAGAAGAAAATATAGAAATGTATAATAGTAAAAGCAGAGTGTAATATTTAAGAAAATTCTGTAGTAAAATTCCAGTTATAACATTTAGATTTTAGAACACATATGAGTTTATGGAATACTTTAGAAAAAGAACATGAACAAATGAAAGTTGTACTTAACCGAGATAGTTCAACACATGAATCCTGTAAAGAAGTCTCAAGTCCCTTTATAACTTATTATGTCTGTCAATTGGATGTTGGTACAATAACCATCAGGTAATAGCTCAATCAGCGACATAAATAATCAGAAATCCACCCTTAATACTTCAAATGGAAGAAGTATTTATACAATACTTTTACAAAAATATCCTACCAACTAACTAGGATTTATTTTAGGAAAATAAATATCTTTATACATAAAGATAGTGACACCTGTTTAACTGATTGAAATCTGTCCCTTTTTATTTGCTAGCTGTTACTAGATCTAATTCTCTTTCATGCTGTCTACTCCTTTCACCTGCTTGTCATTCACCTGATTCTCATTTTTCATCCTTTATAGTAAGTCACACCATTTTTCCCATGTTTCTTCATCTGGGAGTTTGATTTTCATCATCCTCCAATAAATCTCATCTGCTTCTGTATGTTTGGCAAATGTAGGCTTGTTCACAAACAAGTGATTTACCTCATGCTGGAGGTAAAAGAAGTTTTCCATAGTCTGGAGGGAGCACTTTTCCTGTGGGCACACCTTTCATTGATGAACTGTTGGAAGTTTATATGGCTACTTCTCTCATCTTCTTATCATAGTCTTCATCTTTCATCAGTTTATCATTGACTACCAAAGGATTAGGCAGACCCTTCTGTCTCAATACTTCAAACTTGTCAAAAAACCTGTTTATTGCAAGTTTCATGCTTTGACATTTATCCTCAAGCTATATAATCAGATTTCTCTTGGAAATAACTTTCTTCACTTCTAGAATGGTCTCTTTTCTATCAGTTATTCCAAGCTCCTCTAATTCATACTTGTTTTTATAATTTAGAAATTTGATTATTTTAGAGGCTTCCTCTGGTTTCTCCCTAAGATATGCTTTTACCATTTGAATTGCCTCACTAGCTTCCTTCACTAAATCATTTTGTTCAAATATTACTTGTATAGATAGCCAAATATCATTAACTGAGTTAATGATATTGGCCCATAAATGTTGCTTTGCTTGGGCCAAAGGCTCCTTTAGTGACAATTCTTTTTCTAGCTGGTGGATCCTGTCATTCAATCTGTTGGCTTTTTTTTCTCAACTTGATGCCTTACTTCTGCTAATTTCTTTTCATCTTCCAAGCTCTTCACTTGCTCCTTGAGCTTATTAATATGTGTTGTTTGAATGGAAATATCCTCCATAGCTTGAATCAATTTGTTGGCCTCATCAGTGGGATGGGTTGTTGATTTTGCTGATGTTGTTGCTGCTGTACATGATGTAGTTGCTGGAACTGATGTTGATGCCATTACTGTTATAACTCCTATGGGAATAGTAGTAATGGGAACTACTTCTCTGCTAGCCTATTTCTCCTATACCAGTTTATCCATTTTTGTCTCCATTTATCTTAGTTGAGTTGTCAACTAGATGATTAAGTTCATCATCTCATCCTTTTGATTAAGTGTCTCCAAAACCTCCTTGGTTTGTGGATGTTCATTAGTTGGTAGCTTTAGTTGTTTCTTAAGTGCAGCTATGGCTACATTTTTCTTTTTAATGAGTTCTTTTGCTGCCTTGATATTAGTTGGATTATAGCCAATTTCAATTACCAAATCTTCTAGTGACTTAATCCTATTGTCCTTTGCTTGTGATGAGGCCCTTTCCAGCTTTAATTGTGACTGTACATTTTCAAGAGAATTCTTCAATTTCTGGATACTTAGAGCCTTTTGTGTCATGGTTTATCATTTCTCCTGCCTATTTATGAAATTCAATCTCGTGAATTGGGTGCACATCCTGAGCATGAATTTTAAAGGCTATTTTCTTGTAATATTCTGAAGTTTTGGGGGCCTTTACCTTTGGCTTTAAGAAGGTCATCTGCATCTTCCTAATTTTTAGGTCAAAAACTGAAAGTAACCTACTCTGATCATTGGGAGTTTGCTTCCAATATTGTGTACATATTGCAGTTTTTAATGCCTCATTTTTTATTTTAATTTCTTTGTACCTTTCCATGATATCTTTCTCTTTGTCCACTATTTTTCTAGATGATGAAACCTATGCATTATTCTAACTTTGCATGATCTATGCACTAGAAGATGAGGGTAGAGGTGTTTCTTCTACATGTGTTGTGGGTGCATCATCCCTGATGATAATCTATGTTTCTGCTTCAATTGTCTTTTCATGCTCTATTACTGAGTTTAGCTTGGTTTTCTTTCTGCTTACAAGCTTAAATTTAGTATCAGAGGTGGTTTCAGCTGAGTAGGATCCTTCTTCTCTAGCCCTTTTTGAACTTCTATCCTGTGGGTTTGGAGTATGTAAGATGGAAATAGTAACAACCTACTTATCCATCTCCTGAATAGTAGTTTCCAACCACTCTGATCGGTTGGAATAGTTTTTAATTTCTAGTTTTGACTCATGGATGAAGGGGGTCAATTTGAATTTGACTCTTAATTTACTTATGACACGTAAAGGATCATAATTCCATTTGACACTGCTGCTGAACTTGAACTCTTGTAAAAATCTATCTGCTTCCTTTCCAACATTTCTATTGTTACATATAAAAGGCCCTATTTGGTTTTTAATCCTGAAATGGGTCTTCTTTTTGGCAAAAAGGAAATGGATTTCATCAGAATTCAAGATTTGTCTAATGTATTCCAAGGAAAATAGCCTCATTGGGAGGTATTTGGGAAGCTTGTATGGAACTAGATGGCTTCCATACACTATGATCTCTGTATGATTTTGGTATAAATACTAGTCTCCTCTTTTACTTTGATATAATAAGTGTAATACCTTCTTTATCTCTTCACTGATTCTGGGATGAATGCTACTGCTTAGCATATTAACAACTAGATAAATAAATAAATCAATGAAGTCTTTGAAACTGAATTCTGTGGAATCCTTTCTAACCAAGGATGTCCAAAAGACAACAGGTTGGGGATTACCCTCTGTGTCCAGATTTTGGAGGCTGACTGCAAACCTTTCTAATTGAAAATATAAAAACATGTGGAACAAAACCGAGGAGTATTTGAAAGCTCCTTCTTCTGGCAGCTTGACTAGTTGATCATGCATTGTGTCTGCTAGGAATTGGGCAAAGTTGAAGGTTATAGCAGGAGGCTGGTCTGGGCTAATGATAGAGAAGAAACCCAGGATGGATTCATCTACATGTTCATCAGTAAACTATCCTAATATACAAGATAAAATGGTCACAATTTTCCTGGTTTGTTCTGGGAAGATGGCAGTAGAGTATGGTGGGTTCTTTTTAGGAATTTGAGCTGTTTCAGGGAGGAAGGTTTGGAAGATTTCAGACCTCTTAGGAAAGTATAGCTTTATGTAAGGCTAGGTAAGGGTTTCAATGGAGAAGGGAAATCCCTCTGATTATTGTTGAATTTGGAGCATTTGATTGATGGATTGAGAAGTGACAGTAAATAGGATTTCTTGGGCTGGGGTGACTATGGCTCTTTCATTTGGCAAATAGTTGGTTTGGCATAGTCAGATGATTTCAGGGAACAGGTAGGTCTGTGGGAATATGTATTTAGGCAAGTTTGACTCCCACAGATGGATATCATCACCCTGGTCAATGTATTTGTCATGACTCTAGTAGTGGAGCTCCAAAAGGTTGGAATCTGTCATTGTATCAATAATTTTATAGTCTTTATCGGCCAAGGGTAGGTGTTCGACATATACTACTGGGGGTTGAAGAGGGTTTACAATTAGAATGCTATGAGAAGCCATTAATTGGGTTGAATTTATCAATTTTTGAGTTCAATTGATGGAGCAGAGTACTAGAATTACCTAGAAAACAATGAATTTCAGTTGCAAAGGGGTCCAGCCAACAATAGGGGCTTTGTTTTGGGTTGGTGATAGATTTTGGTATTTTCTCGCAAGTTCAACAATAATGGTGAAATAAAAAATTCTCGGGGTTTTTGTTATTTCACCTTCTTTGGGAATTGGCGGGTTTTTTCATAGTGCGATAGTTCATTACATAGCATGGTGGTTTATCACATAGTGCTTGGAGGCAGTTTGGGGGTTTATCGCATCGCCAAAAGGTGGTATGGTGGTTTGGGGCTGGGGGATCTGATACAATGTGGTGGCGCTTCGTGGCAGGGGAGGGGATGAGTGAAACCACCCATTTCGCAACCTCTCCTCTGTTTTAAAGTGTTATAGACATATTTGGGCACTGAAACCCCAATCAAATATGTCAATAAACCAAGGGCTCTTAAACCCTTAAAAGTGTTGTTTCACACCCTAAAGGATCATGGTCAACTGATTACATCATTTCCCAGAAGTTCCACCTGAAAAACCACTCAGAACTGGTCAAAACTGGACCATACAGACTGCTCCATGCTAATGGTGCGATGCATACTGACTGTAACACTAGCCAGGTGCAATGCATACTGAAAGAGCCTTCTGTAGGGTGCAATGGGCGAGAGTAGACAAAAGGCAAGGATAGTTTGCTAAGTGGAAACATAGACAATCTTCTAGAAAATTCTCATATGACACTTGCCTCTCTGAATTCGCCCAGGGATGAGTAAGAGATCATGAAATCTCCAAGTGGAACCAAGAACTATTAGTGAAATGACACTAATCAAAATCCCAGAAGCTGACTCACCCCTATGCAAATATCTATATATGGATCCCTCATCACAGAGATCTAGAGGCTGGAATTTTGTAATTTTTAAGGAAGTGATGTTGGTTTCTCTTTGAGACATCGTATTATTGAGTGATCTTGCTTTTCATGAGGTGAAGAGGGCTTTCATGTTGGGAGGATGATGCTGGATCAGACAACTGGGTTGTAATCCTCTCTTCTACTTCTACTATCAATAAATTTCTTTGAGTTTTCCTCCATATAATCGTGTATTTGGGAATCTTGTTATTTGTGGATGCAATTGTATGGTTAATGTATTTATGATTTTTCATTGTTTATGGTATTATAGATCTCTATGCTTTGATGGTGTTTTGTTGATTTTCCTCTACAGGTATTCTCTAAAGCAGGACAAGTAGGAAAGGAGTGGCAAGCTCTATCAAGGGAGAGAGGAAACAATCAAGGAGCCAAGAGAAAGATATAGGTTGGTGCTCTCTCCTTCTCTCTTATCTATCATACATAAAGGAAAATGCAAGTTACTTTGAATTGTTTGTTTCTAAGATAGCTACCCGTCTTAGTGGGACTAGCAGATAAAATAGACACTAGTTTTTCAAGAAACAAAATGGCAACTCCATTGGGGAGCGAATAGTTTGTTTGTTTGTTACTGTTGTTTTCTTTATAAACTACAAACGGAGCCTGAAGTTAAGCCAACTAGCCTTCGAACTGCTTTTGCTATGCAACTGCAAAGTAGATCAACGCTACTTTAGTCAAATCTCCAGATTGGTTTATGAACTGAACATCTGACTTGCAAACATCCTAAGTGCCCTGGTGGTAGCTCAATAACCTCATAAGATCATACCCCTATACTTTGTGTTTATTGTCCACCATAGCTTGGCCTAAATAACTGAACTTAGTTGCAAATTTTGAGCAAAAACCAAGCTCAGTTTCGTTCCCTGGTCCATCACACTGTTTCTCATTGGCAGTCTGGATGCATCACACCTCTCATGTGCTGCAGGTGAGATGCATCCCTATTTCCCTTAAGGACAGGTGCGTTGATTGAATGAGACTGTTTCCCTCTCTGGAATTTGTTTTTTTTCTTCATTGTTTTAAGCTCTATTCAGTGGTTTTGTTGCTTATGATTAGTATATCATTGTTGAAGCCTTCTTCCTTTACATTATTCAACCTCCATTGATCAGGAATTGTGAATGTTTTTTTTTTTTATTATGTATTTTTCATCATTTACAGTCCTCCTTTGTGAAAAGTAGCTTAATTGAACTGTCATCTTTTGATTCAAAAGTGTCGTAATTATCGTTTTGAGTCAAGAAAAATAGTGTCATAAAGTCTTCCTCTTTTAGATAGTTGATTGTACTTTTGTCATTGTATTTGATTTGAATTGTCAAAATTTGAGGTGTTGAAAGCAATTTTCCTTTCGAAATCGAAAGTGTCATTTTAGTCTTCCTTTCATTTTGAAAAAGAAATTTTTGAAGCGCCGCTTTGAAGAAAATAGTTCAAATATGTACTTAGTTTTCCTTTTTTTCATTCTCACATTAAGGAAACGGAAAAACAAATACATGCATGTGCATTTGCATTTAGATTGCATGCGTAAAATGATTTAGGAAAAGTGCAATTAGTGTGTGCTGTTTGCTCTCTGTTGAAAGAATCATACTTTTATTTCCTTAGTAGCTAGATTGCTAAAAGAAAACAAACGATTGTTTATCATTTTAGATTGCATATTTAGGAATTTTATATCTAAAACACGTGGTAAACCTTGAAAGACAAACTTCTAAGAAATATCAACTCTAAAATAAACCTCAATGAACATAAAAACGCTTTGGAACCTAATGCACAACATATAGAATTCTAGGCTAGAGACGTGTTCCGGCGACGTAAAACTTGGTAACTATCATTTTCATCGAAGGTTGGGTGATTCCTCCTCTTTGATACAACAAGTGCCAGTACAGACTTGTGCTCCCCGTACCGTCGAGTATATATTGGAATACCACAATAGGTTGCTATCCTTTATCCTTAGGAAGCCGTATCTGCCACCCTATCGATCGCAATGCACTGAACACAACATTCAGGAAGATTGATTGCTGTACGTAAAGTCCTTGGTAATTTATCTTTAATTTACAACCAAGGTGTATATTGCAGTTTTGTGATTGGTTTGGTAATCCCTCTGTCTAGATTTCCAGAGTAGTCACTTTCGTTCCTCTTCGACTCCTTAAAAGAAAAGGTCTATCTGAGCACTTGTCACTTCAGGCTTATTAAAAATCGAAGGTGACTAGAGTCACCTTTAGATTTCACCTTTAGCTTTTTCTCGATTCTTAAAAATTGAAAAATCAAGTTGTGTCAAAGCGTCATAAAATTTAATTCAGAATAACATTTTACCCTTTTAAATTTTGAGTTGATCAAGTAATCTGAAATCGTGGAGGAAAGTCAATCAAAACCCCGTCATTCACGGAGACTAGTGAGTCAACCGTCTTGGACTCCGGAAACGAAACCTTTCTGGGCAAAACGGTCTCGTTTAACTGGGTCGAATTCTCCTGGTCTATTTGAAACTTGTGTTTCAACATCATCAGAGACTCCAGTTACTCCAATTATTTCTGGTACCCCTGCCTTTACACAAGAAGTTCCACAGTTACAAGAGGACATTAGAACTGATCCTAGTGTAATGGTAAACAATTCTACCCCTAAACCAGCTCGCACTAGGGCTGATCCAGAAGATGTCACCCCTCCAGTATCTGTCACTGCAGAAACTATACCTTCTTTGGCTCCAGAAATATTTTACAGACCTGACAATCTACCTCTTCCTCCTAGACTGATTGCTATAGAAGAGATTGTAGAGGATCTTCCATCTGGTACCCCATTACATTTTGGAACTGGGATCCACCTATATCCTTCTACTACAAAGGTTAGTTCTTTTAATCACCCTTCATCGTAAGTTCCTGTCTAATCGCTAGGAAATATTTTGGATAGACTAAACATGTCTGAACAACCACCAACATCTAGGACTATATCGCTTGATACAACAGTAGCAGAGCCTCCTGCTGCTACTCTGACAATGTTCGCTTGTATACCATCTGTCCCAACTAGTTCTCAACTGCTAGATGGAGTCCACCCAGGGACTGTTTCGACGACATGGTCTATTCCTATTTGTTCATCCGGAATCTTATCTGGAATTTCTTATGTTGAAACTCAACAAATTGATCCTTCACATCAATATTAGTTTGGCCAGTCCAGTCTCCAAAGACCAATTTATCCTCTGAACACTGGATTGCCACCATATGGGGGGTAGTATGCCTTTTCATTGTTCCCTCCAGGAGAACAACCATATGAGAGTTACAAACAAAATTCAGGTCAAACTAGAATTACATCCAGTGGCTGGGTATCAATACTACCTCAACAACCAAGAGTTGTACATTCAATGCAACCAAATCAACCTGTGTTGAACATTCCCACTACACCTGCTATTGTTACGGTGTCACAAGTACAAGCACTGCTTGTTGTATGTCAACCTCAAGTCTCTCATGTTGTAATACAACAGCCTCTTGTCTCCACGGCTTAATCACAAACTTAGATTAATGGCTCCTTAACTGAAGTGACTCAGGTTCAAACGGGTACTATCACCCCTCATCTTGGTCAAACATCCAATATTGGACAACAACAAATGGTTCAACAACCATGGCTGGTACAATATCAACAACCACAATTCCAACAAGCTTACCAAGGACCTGAGCAACAAAGCTTTGCAGGTAATGGGAAACTGTATGTTCAAAATGGTTACCAACAATCATATTATAATGGTTATGCCCATCAACCTTATCAAAGTTATCAGCATCAGATACATTATGCTGGTATTCAAAGACCCACTGCTCAGGTGATCCCATCTTATCCTGGGTATGCTTCGCCAAACCTGAATCAACAGTTGCCCTTTGTAGCGACTCTAGAATTACTAGTTTTGAACCGGTTAACGAATGATCCAATTTCTTATGCCCCATAGTGGCTGGTGATTCCTCATAAACTTCCCTCATATATTTCTAAATTCAATGGAAATCCGGGTGAAGATCCATCGAATCACGTAATGACCTTTCATTTGTTGTGTTCATCGAACACCCTCAATGATGATTCGATTAGGCTTCACCTTTTTCAACAAACGCTAATTGGTCCGGCAACGAAATGGTACATCAAATTGCCTAGAGCTTCATTTGATAACTTCAACGCCCTTGCCACTACCTTTTTAACCCACTTTCAGTTACCCATAAGGTACAAAACAGTAACATAACTCCTTACCAATTTCAAGCAGACAACAGCCACTCACATATCTGATCATATTCATGAGTGGCAACGTCGTCATCGAATGGTAAAGACCTATGTTCCTGATCAACTTCTAGCTGAGTGGTTTATTAAGTCATTATTACCTTCTATTGCAGAAGATGTGGCGAAAGGAGGAGTTGTCACTGAAGAGCAAGTTATTTCTCATGCGCAATATTTAGACTTGATCTATACTTAGTCTGGCATGCTCTGTGACAAAATTCCTGACGCTCCTAGATCGGAATTTTCCGTTCCTCCCCCTCCTAAATCAAACAGGGACTCTCATGCCAGTGATGGCGTGATTGGTACCTCAAGTACGCAAATTGCAAAGGCTCAAACTGGTAAATCCCTTGCAGTGTCTAATAAAAAATCAAATGACAAACTTCTTGCCTTGGAGGTTAATTCTGTGTCGTTCGACAAAGGCAAAGAACCGAAGCAACCAGGGGGCAAGAAGAAAGGGAAAAACAAAAAGAAGAAACAAGAAGATACAACTCTTGAGAAACCTTCTGGAAACCCTACTGGGTGAAAGAAACCTAATCAACCATGTTTCATATGTGATGAAGACCATTATACGAGAGATTGTCCACATCGAGCTGAGGTCATGAAATTTTTGAAGACTTCAAGTACCTCGATAGTATTGACTGATCCGTTTCCAAACCAGGAAACCAATTTGGTTGTTATCGATCATGCTTCCCCATCCCAAGTGCTTATGTTGTCCATCTCAAAACAACAAAATGATGCTTTGATATCGACGAGGAATAAATATTACGAGAATCCACAGATATCGAACAACAACAAGGCCACAAATCAACCTAGTAGTTCGACAACAACTTCGTCAGAAATTGTGCCACCCATTATTCCTGAACTAACAATAAAGCCACCAAAGGGAGCAGTATATGAATCGACATTTAATCCTCGTGCTCGAGCAGCACAAAATTATAATATAGTAGAGTACCTGGCTCAATCGCCATCCGCTATGTCAACACTTGAAGTACTGCAAAATTTCCCCTCCCAAAAGTAGGCTTTATTATCAGCAATAGGTGGGATTTACCCAACGGATTCCAATATTGTGGCCTTTAACCACAAAGTATATGAACCTCAGTTACCGGCCCAACTCGCTTTCCATATACAGATAAAAGCCCTCAACAAAACTATTCATCGAACAATCATTGATGAGGGTGCATCTACCTGTATTATGTCAATGAGTTGCTGGAAAACTTTAGGCTCACCACCCTTTTCGCGATCATCAATGACATTAAAAGCATTCGATGGAAGAACATACACGCTGTATGGGATTTTAAGTAACTTGCAAGTTGAACTTGGGGGCAAGATAGTAGAAATTGAAGTCAAAGTTATCAATGGAAACCTCGATTACAATATCCTATTGGGAAGGCCCTGGATTTATGCTATGGCTGCTGTTGTGTCAACATATTTTAGAAAGATTTCATTTTCCTTCCAAGGCGGAATTACAATCGTTGACCAACTAATATTTTCCCCAACAGTTCACAAGCTACTGGAAGCATTCCATTGATCCATGGAAGTTCTCAATCGCTTCAAAATGTCGGAGTAGGTCTACTAAAAGACCCTTCCTTAATGGGTACTTTTTCCCTCCTGCCTCCGAGTAATTGGCGGAAGTGGCCACAGTGGAAACCTATCATATAATATCTTCTACAAAGATTAAGAAGAACTCTGATCATTTTGATAGTGTGGATCATTGAGGAAAGTTCTTGATCTTGTGTCAACCTCATTACAAAATGAAACAAGGGTTATGAGGATAGTTCTTTTACTGTGTCAACCTCATTAGAAAATGAAACAACTCCCTTTCCAAATCAATTCTTTGATTACAATCTCACAAAACCCAAGTCGAGTCTTTCCAAGATCTCAAAAGTGAACCTTCATTCCATCCACCTCGTTGAATGCAATGAAGCTTGGGGGGCATCCACCTCGATTTGCGTCACTATGCTGGGGGCATGCGAACTTATAACGAGCATAGTTTTTCGTTTCAAGCTTGTGTAAACATGAAACCAAATTTGAGCAATGTTACCACAGGGTTCAAGCTCATTAACAAATAAACCTGCCAACGAGCAATGTTACCGCAGGGCTCATGCTCGTTAAAAAATAAGCCCACCATTGAGCATAGTTTCTAAAGATTCAAGCTCATTAAAAAATGAATCCACCCTTGGTAAATAACCTTTGTGATCGCATTGCTATCAGCCTTTTGAGCCTTGGTCGTGTTCTTACCGTCACCTCCACTCTTTTAGCAAATCATACACCTCCACTTGATTGTTTACCCTTTTTAGTAACATCTACGATGAGTGATTCTATTAGCCACCCTCTTTACACCGTCGTGTTTAAGAAGTTCCAAACTTACCTGGAACCAGTTGCTACCCGAAAATACCACTCATTCCTTAAAAACGAGTCTATTTTAAGCTCTTTTTAGACTCATAAAATATGAAAAGATTACTGTGCTACTGGCCTTTCCAGCTTGTTAAAGTAAAGGGAAGCGCCATCCCTCCTCTACATTTTAATATTTTTGGACCTGAGGGATCATTCCACAGAAATATCGAGCACTTGTCGTTTTCGGCTCGCTAAAATTATCGAAAATTCATCCCTTTTGTATTATTTTATACTTTTTCAGACTTAAGGGATTATGGCACGAAAAAGGACTCCTGGAGTTTCCTTTTCGTCCCTTTTCAAACTCTCTAAACATGAAAAGGATTGAATTATCTTTCTCGTTAAACTCGTTAAAAACAATAGTGACAAACTTGTCCATTCGGACAAGAACGAGTTTCACCGTCACTAGGCTTGCTAAAACTTAGCAACAGGTTTGCCTGAAGGGAAAATTATAGAAAAAGCATATGTTATCCTCCTCAAGCTTGACAAAAATAAAGAGGTACTGGTCAGCATTGACTGGGGAAAAAAGGAAGAAAACTTGAAGAACTTCATTGGTAGCAAGTTGCTCTTGAACATGACACTTTCACTCCATCACCATGATTGAGTCAGGTTGGGTTATTCCGTTCACCATCACCATTGGTCCTCGATACCATCCATGGGGTTAATGCTACCGATCCATCTCAGTGTCACCGATATGTTCAAGAGAAGTCACTCAGATAATTCACCAACCCAGCTAACGCCTCATCCACTGCAATGCCTTCACTCTCCATTTTTCATGACCACCATTCCTGAACCTTGTATCATCAGATCGTTTTCACCTCCAGAAAATCATTTGCTTCGTTTCGTGTCGTAGATGTGGGATTCATTAAGGCCCTCCTACGACGAGTCACTTCTTGTCGACATCAGCTCATTATCCAAGAAGTCGACCTAGGAACAACCCTTTCAGTACTTTGAAGCTTGCATGCCTCAATGGCAAGTTTCTCACTTCCGGCAACAAGTTTACATTAATGGCCTTCGACTGAAAGATTTTGCATGGTGTTCAACATCGACTCATATATTCACACCATGTGAATTGTACTGTAGTACCTTGAGGGTCATTATCATTATCGGTGATTCTTCTTGTGCCTGTTAACAACTTACATCATTGGCTGGTAATCAGACCATGTCTTTCCATGTTCGACTTCAGAACATCTTTTCACATGGATCGACTTGTACATCGGGTGAAGATTGAATGAGTTTTAAGATCCCGGATCTAGTTTCATCCATATGGGCTGCGATATATTCAGGAAAATAAAGATATCAAATGTACACCATAGCTGCACAGATGATCATCCAAGCTAAGGGATGATGGCTCTACAAGAATCACCAGTCTGCAACAGCAGACGATTGTCTGTCCTATGTACATGAAAATGAATTTATAAAGCTGAGCATGGGAATGCCTGCCTCAGCTAGATCATGAAAATAATGTGAATATAATGTATTGTATTGTATCTTATTACAGGTCACCTTCTAGTTCGAAAAACCTTGGATCCTCATGATAAAGCATTTCACCCGACATCAGAAGATTTACGACTTCATGCTTTAGGGGGAAACAATTATAGACATATTTAGACACTACAACCCCAATCACATATGTCGATAAACCAAGGGCTCTTAAACCCCTAAAAGTGTTGTTTCACACCCTAAAGGATCATGGTCAACTGATTACATAATTTCCCAAAAGATCCACCTAAACAAACTGGACCATACAGACTGCTCCATGCTAAGGGTGCGATGCATACTGACTGTAACATTGGCTAGGTGCAATGCATACTGAAAGAGCCTTCTGTAGGGTGCGATGGGCGAGAGTAGACAAATGGAAAAGACAGTTTGCTAAGTGGAAACCTAGAGAATCTTTTAGAAACTTCTCATATGACACTTGCCTCTCTGAATTCTCCTAGGGATGAGTAAGAGATCATGAAATCTCCAAGTGGAACCAAGAAATATCAGTGAAATAACACTAATTAAAAACCCAAAATCTGACTCACCCCTATACAAATATCTATATATGGATCCCTCATCACAGAGATCTAGAGGCTGGAATTTTGTAATCTGTAAGGAAGTGCTGTTGGTTTCTCTTTGAGACATTGTATTGTTGGGTGATCTTACTTTTCATGAGGTGAAGAGGGCTTTCATGCTGGGAGGATGATACTGGATCAGACAACTGGGTTGTAATCCTCTCTTCTACTTCTACTATCAATAAAGTTCATTGCGTTTTCCTCCATATAATCATGTATTTGTGAATCTTGTTATTTGTGGATGCAATTGTATGGTTAATGTATTTCTGATTCTGCATTGTTTATGGTATTATAGATCTCTATGCTTTGATGGTGTTTTGTTGCTTTGCCTCTACAGGTATTCTCTAAAGCAGGACAAGTAGGAAAGGAGTGGCAAGCTCTATCAAGGGAGAGAGGAAATAAGCAAGAAGCCAAGCGAAAGATATAGGTTGGTGCTCTCTGCTTCTCTCTTATCTATCATACATAAAGGAAATCATCAAGTGCTTTAAACTGTTTGTTTCTAAGATAGGTACCCCTCTTAGTGGGACTAGTAGATCGAAAAGACACTAGTTTTCCTAGAAACATAAAGGTTGGACACTGGGGGGTGCGAAATTTCTTATTGGGCATTAGATCTAAAAAATAGCGACCAGACAGATAGAAGAGTTAGGGGGTTATGATAGGTGGGACCCAGGGATATTTTATGTGGAAGGGTATGATAGGTTTAATAATATATGTTAGGGTCTGGGAGTTATGAAGTGGGGGTTAAATTTAATTAAAAGAAATCTTTTAATTAAACTCTATCAAGCGGAGTAAGTAAAGGGGAAAAAGATTTTCAAAGGAACAAGGTTTTTTAGGAGTGGAACAATATTAGGGAATGAAAATTAATGAAGGGGCAATGAAGGGAATATGTAAAGAAGGGGTAAGTTATGAAACAAATAATTTAGGGAAAGAGTGTGAAGGGAAAAAATGAATGGGGGGGAATTAATAAAATAGACATGTAAGGTGTTTAGTGAATGAGGGGAAAGTAGTGAATGAGCTTTAATATTCAGGACTAAGATTATATAGAAGTTCAGGGTAAATATCCAAAGGAATATGTAACTTTCATAAATGTCCTCCTTCTTTGATAATTCCTCCTGCTCATGAAAAATAGGATTAAGCATGTTGAAGGTGCATTTGAGTTAGCAACCGTATGCATTCCAAAACTTATTTTACCTGCCCTTTATTTACCCTATAATTTTTTTTTATCTCCTTTATTGGGTACATTTGAGCTTGCTGACCCTTTTTATTTTCTTTTGATAAGAAAACTAACTTATTTATTGGCTCAGATTAAACTTATGAACTCGTTTTATTCTCTACCTAACCAATGATCTACCAAGATTAAATGGTTTGGTCAGATCTTTATTCACTAACTATCATGACATAAAATTGAAAGCATGGGTAATCAAGATTGAACTGTGTGATCATCATGAATTGTGGCATTTTGGACAAGCCACACACAATTTTATTTGCAACAAGTAAACTAAGAGTAGTGGCATTTGAATGTGCAACACTTTCAGAATTTATTTTTGTTTATTTTTATGGGGTTCATAGTTCATATCTTTTTGATCTTCTTTCCTTTGGTCCTTTGATTTTTATTTTATTTTTATTTTTTTAGGACATACCCTCTTTTCATTTTTAATATGGAAAACATTTACAAAAAGCAAAGGTATGTACAATATTACAAGACTTAACATAGCCAATTCAAAATTATGATCCCTATTATTATAGGAACCTAACAGATCTACTACTGATTTTTTGTGTTTTGTGTTATGAAAAGGCCAATTAATGCTAATATGGAGGCAGTCTAAATTAATTCTATTAACATGGAATAAACATACCATCATATACTTGTGAATACTTTCCATTGGATAAATGTGAATATTGATTTGAAATTAAAAAGGAACGCAACAAATTATAGATATAATCATAAACATAGATATGCAATAGTGAAACACTTCATTTCATTAATAGAAAAATATTGAACTATGCTTACAAATAGAATGGAAATAAGACAGCTCGGGTGATGGTAGCTTATCTCTGAGAAGAGATGTGGATGCTACATCCCTCTGAAATGTGTTACAATGAGGCTCAAGGGCCTATTTACTATTGGAAAACATGAGAAAAACCTAAACAATCAAAACCTTAACCCCAAGAAATGTAACACCAAGAGTTTGTGGGTCCCGTTGGGGTTAGTTGGGCATCCAACTTCCCGGGGTCGTAACTTGGTCATATTATCTCCGTTTGGCACATACGAAGCCTTATTGGAAATGTCTCTATGAGTGCTACAGATTTTCCGCAACCTCAGACCCAAAAAAAATGCCATTTAGGGGGTCAAAACTGCTTCGGAAGTTGAGGACCTGAAAAACTTATAAAAATAGTAAATGCTGAACAGATGAAACTAATTGGGGGGTCTAGGTGGAATAGGCAGGTGGCCACCAATATCCACTTGGATCATTCCTCCCCCCTTAGGAAGCAATGGTCCCCATTGCGTGCAGAGCCTCTATGTGGTGAGGAAATTTCTGTTGATCAAGCCCTAACTCCTTATACCTTGACCTCATTGGGGACATGCAAAGAAAATAGAGAGAGAGAAGGCCGCTCTGATACCATTGATGTGAACTTAAACAAGAATGCAGGAACTTACAGATATAATCACAAACACAGAGATGCAATAGAAAAACACTTCTTTTCATTAATAGAAAAATACTGAACTATGCCTACAAACAGAATGGAAATAAGATAGCTCGGGCGATGGTAGCTTATCTCTGAGAAGCGATGTGGTGGCTACATCCCTTTGAACTATGCTACAATGAGGCTCAAGGGCCTATTTATTATTGGAAAACATGAGAAAACCCTAAACTTAGGAGATGTAACGTCAAGCATTTGTGGGCCCTGTTGGGGTTAGTTGGGTAGCCAACTTCCCAGGGTCGTAACTTGGTCATATTATCTCTATTTGGCATGTACAATACCTTATTGGAAAGGTATCTTCGAGTACTACATGTTTCGCCATAGGCCCTTGCCTATGGCTACGTGCCTGCCTCAGAGCACAAAATTTTGAACTTTGTGGAATACAGGAAGAATGATTTTCCCTGAATTTATAGACTCTACCATGAGGATAAGTTCATCCAAGCACCAAGTAGATTCGTCATACGTTTATGAAAAAATTGCAATGTGGGCAGATGCACCACAGATACCTTGTTCTATTTGAGAATGGATATTTTGTCCCACCTCCAACTCCTCTTTATCCAAAAAGACTCTCAAGCTTATGTCAATAAGACATCGGTACAGATAGCTAGCAAAGGTATTTTTAACATTGGGGCCTCTATTATCAATAAAAACATCCCAAGGAGAAGATTAAGAAGTCGAGGAAGAAGATGATGAGGTCATGAGGGAGGAAGCAATAGAAGGTTGCGGGCATATAGTTAGGCTCGCCATTGACACTGAAATATGGAAAGGTGTGGACTCATAAACTCAATAGCAACACAATGAAACTTTATGGGAAAGACAACTTTTATTTATGAATTCATGTGAGCACGTATATGCCTTTTACGAGGCATTGAACAATGATGTGATGTGGGTGCTTTGTATTCCAAAGATGTGTAACCAACATGAGCCTGCCACAAAATCCTTGTTTCAAAATTGCATGGAATGCTTGTTGAATACTTCCCAACACACATCAATGGTTTTTTTGTTTTTGGTAATGGCCTACCAACACGTGAAGAGGTACCACTTTCTCATATATCATCCACTTCTTTTACTTTGTGGTCCACATTGCATAGAATCTTTGTTGAATACTTCCCAATATGCATCGATGGCTTTCTTCTTTTTGTTAATGGCTCACCGACATGTGAAGAGGTACCACTTTATCAAAAGTCATCCACTGCTTTTACATTGTGGTCTACATTGCATAGAATCTTGGTTGAATACTTCTCAACACGCAACAATGGCTTTTTTTTTTTATATATATAATGGCTCACCAACACGTGAAGAGGTACCACTTTCTCAAATATCATTCAATGCTTTTACTTTTTGGTTGACCAACACGTGAAGGGAGTGGACTCTTGGTTGTCATGGATTTTGATAAAACTTTGTCACTATAGGTCGTGTTTGATAAGTATATTAAATTAGAAATTGCCTTTAAAGGTGCAAAGATACATTGAAGTAATGGAATATTTGGGAAGGTCATCTCCCCATCAACATAACTTATTATTGAATGCATGCGCATATGCTCTGCCAAAATTTCCAATAAGATTTTCATGAGCTCATTGAAAAAATAGCTTGATCAAGATCTTGTTTCCATAGCAAAGGTCCTCATCTTGTGATGATTAATTAAAGTCGTTTTAGCAAAACGAGTTGGGTAAGATCAAAAACTAGTGTCCGAAGCAAAGTTTATGGTCTTTCTTTTTTTAATCTAGGGTGGTTGAGAGAAAGGAGGAGCAGACAACGGTTAGAATCACAAGGCCTTGAGATTTCCTTGAGATTGACATAGGAAGTGTGTGTGAGGAAAACCATTGATGTCCAAAGTAAAGCTAGTAGTCCTAGTTTTTGTAATCTAAATATAGTAAACGAAAGTTCTATTTGCAAGGCCGCAAAATATTCAAGAACTCGGAAATGAAAGATATTTTCAAAAATAATTTGTACCCAAAGCAATGTTCCTCATCTTTAGTGATGTATTTCAAGTCGGTTAAGGGACAAGAGTAGTAGACAAAGCTTCAAGTTACAGGATTTCCACTATTTTGAGTCCCACATCGAGAACCCCAAGATCAAAGTCAGTCTTGGCTTGCAAGCATTTGAAGCACCAAAAAATTCAAGGGGATCCCATCAACAATGATATGGTGATCCTTGTCTAGGGATTTGTGTCTAGTAATAGAAATACGAGAAGTCGAGTATTGGAAGAAAGCTAGGGTGGGCATTGTTCAAAGTGCCACATGTAAAAAAATGGATTGACAGAGGAAGACCAAAATCGATGCATCTTATTGGCTGGGATGAATAGTGTCTACCCAAAGCAACCCTAGAGAGACACCTTCGACAATAATCACAATATAGAACAATCAAATATTGATATGTTAATTCCACTTTGATTTTTATTCTTTGTCCAAATAAATTCTTCATAGTTCAATCCGATTTTCATTCAATATATAAACACAATCCAAGACAAAGGCATGTATCAAGAGTAAATCTCTTTTTCCTTACAAAGCACCAATGAGATATTTCATGTGGCTCAATTTGGTTTATATATGACGCCAGCACATGTAAAAATCTCATTTCAAGTGGACAATTATTTATTTATTTATTTTTATTCAATAAAATTATTGCATCAAAAAATTATATCAACAAAAACTAAACCAACAATCTTAAATATTATAAATTTTTATATTTTGAAATAATAATATTATTGTAATTTATTAAAAAAATGTAAAACTATTCATCACAATAAATAATACACATACATTATATTATAATTATGCATTAAATCTCCTATTCAATTCCAAAGTCAAAGATATTGTAGGCAAAAAATGACACAATAAAAACGTATAGCCTTTATCTATACAACAAACAACATTGTTATAACTTATATTAAATTTGTTTGATCATATAGAACCCTGCATTTCATACATTCAACTATATTTTGTAATTCCCATCTTTTATAATATATTTGATTGTAGTATTAAAAACTGATCATTCGATTCAATTCAAAGTGGTTAAACAAACTCACCTCAAGTCACCTCCAACTTGTAGCCTCCTATAATTGACAATTCACTTTCCTTTTCACATCGGTGAAATTTTATTACAATTATTGGCTATCGATTTAGTTTTACAAATGAGTTCCAATATAAGGGATTTACCCAAATGAAACTCACATGTACATAATAATGAGGCATGTTACTCCGAGACATGTAATTATTACAGTTCCTTAAATGAAACTCACATGTACATAGGAATGACACAGACTGATCTGAGATAAGAATAAAAAACCAACTTTTCAAGTACAAGAATGAAAGCATATGTACACGTTTCTCATCCTGTAGGAGATACATCGAGCATGGACGCCAAATATTTAAAAGGTGGCATAAAGAAATTAAAATCATCTAAAATATCAGCTATTAATAGCTAGCAATTTCCTCAAAAGGTGCAAAGAGATGTCGGTATGATTGTTAAATTGAAAATTTTATAATTTGGTTTCCATAATGAAACAAATAATAATTTATATACTAGGTTTAAGATTTTTAATGTAAAGTTTTCACCTCGAGATATTTGATACATCTTAATTCTTGATATATCATGACATAAGATGATTGATAGATAAAGACTAAAGATGGATGTTTATATATATTGTGCACAGATTCAAAAAAATATTTTATGTTATTATTGTTTAAAAATAAGTTGTAATTAAATTTATTAAGTTATTTGTATTTATAAATGATGATTTAGTTATATAGTTGATCTTCAACCTTAAAAAGTGAATTCCTCTCAACCCTATTGCCACAGTGGTCCTTACTTGCATCACTGTCCTAAGTCTCTTGGTTCCTATCAAGTTAAGGCTAAGTGCATTCTTTTGATCATATCAAGTTAAAATTTTCATCATAGAATAAGAAGTTGATGGTATATATGAGATATGCCACTAGAAGTAATCAACCATAAATCCCTACCCATTATAAGGTTATCCTATTAACATCATTTCAATAACCACCACAAGCCAAACGTGGTTTAAAATGCATGACAACAATGCCTAAATATAAAAATAAGGTTCAAGTGTTATCTCTGTGACCATACTATAGATTCAATTTGCCAATGCTAACTCAATGTCCAACATTGGCCTCTAATAGCTTAATATAGAGCCATTATGCTATCTTCAAGGAATATTTCAATTTTTAGCTAAAACCTTAGTACCAACTAATATATTCACAAAGTAGGTCAATAATGAATGAAGACCTCTTAATAACTTCAATGTTCTAGCAAAGAAGAAACCATCATTAGTGAACCTGTAAATTCTTTGTTGTGTTTTCTTGAACAATTGGAATTCCTCCAAACATATTTCTGCTAAAAATAATTTAATTATTATTGATTATACTCCAATGCTCCCACTGAACATTAACAATGATTAAATTATTGACAACATTTATATGACTTCTATGTGCCTTGAATTTCTCATAGAGAATGGATTTTTGCTAGTAGATCTAATACTAGTTTTTTGTTTTTTTTGTTATGAAAAGGCCAATTAATGCTAATGTAGAGGTAGTCTCAATCAATTATATTAACATGGAATCTACATACCATCATATACTTGTAAATATTTTCCATTAGATAAATGTGATTATTGATCCGAACTTAAACAAGAACACAAAAAATTAGAGATATAATCATAAACATAGAGATGCAACAGAAAAAAATTCATTTCATTAATAGAAAATGTTGAACTATGCTTACAAACATAATGGAAATAAGATAGCTCAGACGATGGTAGCTTATCTCTAAGAAGAGATGTGGTGGCTACATCCCTCTAAACTATTTTACAATGAGGCTCAAGGGCCTATTTATTATTGGAAGATAATAAAAACCCTAACCCCAGGAGATGTAACACCAAGAGTTTGTGGGCCACGTTGGGGTTTGTTTGGCAGCAAAATTCTCGGGGTCGTAACTTGGTCATATTATCTCCGTTTGGTGTTTACGATACCTTGTTGGAAAGGTCACTTCGAGTACTACAAGTTTCATCATAGACCTTGGTGATGGTGTATAGCCTATATCGGAGAAGGTGAAGCTTGTGGTGGGGTCCAACAAGGCACTCCTTCTGCAAATGTAGCTAAACTTTGTTGCCCACCTAGAACTTGTGCGACACTCGATGCTGATCATGGCGCTGCTTGTACTTAGCATTGTTTTTTTCAATATATCTTGGACCTATTGGTGGATGTGTTGAATGTGCTCAATGAAGTTGTTATCCCTTTAATCTTTGGACTGAATGTGAGCCGAATCTACCTGAGTGGCTGCAAATGGTATGGCCACATCAATGGGGCATAATGGCTTAAATGGTAGCCCTACCTAAAAGGGGTTATGGCATGTTGAGCTGTGGAGAGATTTGTTGTAGTTGTGTTCGACATAGGGGAGACTTTCGTGCCACGTACATGGATGCTTCGAGTTGTACATGCGCAAAATGTGTATGATCATCCTGCTGACAACCTCTATTTGGCCATCTGTTTGGGGATGGAAAGTTGTGGACTTACTATGTTTTGTATCCAGCATCGACCAAAGACTTGACCAAAATGCACTCAAGAATCTATTGTCTCGATCTAAGTCAATGGACTGTGGTATCCCAAAGTGTACCCACACTCGCTCAAAGAAGAGCTTAGCAGTGGGCTCTGTTGTGATACTCTTCTTATAGGCTACCATGATGGCGATCTTAGAGAATCTATTGACGACCATGAAAACACAATTATTTTCGTGCTTATTAGAAGGAAGGCCTGACATGTAATCCATGAAGGCAGATTCCCAAGGCCGACTAGAAGTAGGTAGAGGAGTATGCATGCCTTACTTCTTGATGGTTGGTTTGGAAATGGCGCAGTCGGTGCAGGATCTAATGTACTTCCCAACATCTCAACGAAGTTTCGGCCAATAAAAATATTATGTAATAACACTATTGTTTTCTTTACTCCCAAATGTCCAACGACCTGTCCTAGTGCGCCTCCCAAATCATCTTGGCACGCTCACTTTAAGGAACACATATGTGTCCTAGGTGGAATAACAGTGCATCCTGAAGGTGAAACTTTTGAACTTGCTTCCCTTCCAAGAGTGTTTGGTATATGCTGTAGAATTCGGTATCGCTCTTGTAAAGATGCGGTCACCCCAATGTCTCGTGCCCAGAGGAGTTGAGCACAGTGATCAGCGCCATGACTGGTGGTCGACTGAGGAAATAAATGACATTATTGGTGGTGCCCTTCTTATACTTAATATTCAAATGGAACTGTTGGAGATAGGTGCACCATTTCTGATGGTGATCGTTCTGCAACTTCCCTTGTGTCTGTATGAACTATAGAGGTCGGTGGTCTATGTGGATGATCGTTTCCTTCCCCAGAATGTAACACTTCCATTGACGGCAGGCCTACACAATGGAATACATTTCTTTGTCGTAAGTGGGGTACTTTCAGACTGTGTCTGAAAGTGTCTCACTGTGGTAAGCCACTCGATGCCCATGCTGAGTACGAACCACACCAATATCATAGTCAGAGGCATTTTTCTCAATCTCAAATGGTCATTTCAAGTCTGGTAATGTTTACACTGGTGTAGAACTAATGTGATTCTTCAACTTGGCGAATGCTTGTTGTTGGGTTTCCGACCAAAAAAACTTTTCTTTTGCTCTGCCCTTGGTGAATTGACTTAAAGGACAAGTGATATGAGAGAAACCCATCATTAACCTACGGTAGAATTTGGAAAGACCAAAAAGTTGCAGAACTCTGTTAGAGTGGTTAGGGCTAGCCAATCCCGAATGACTTGTATCTTGGAGGGGTCCACATGTACACCTTGCTCATCAATGATGTACTCCATATATTGAAGTTGGGTCAGGCCAAAGGTGTATTTCTCCAAGCTAGCACACAACTTGTGTTGTCACATGGTTTGAAGGACCTGTTGAATATGGTGGAGGTGCTCTTCTCAACTCTGGCTGAAGATAAAGATTTCATCTAAATACACCACCATGAATGCATTGGTGAAGTGTCACAAGATGTCATCCATCATTCTCATGAAGGTTTCAGGGGCGTTTGTCAATCCGAACGACATGACCAATCATTCGAAAAGGCCCTCCTTGGATTCGAAGGTAGTCTTCCACACATCTGCGGGTTCGGTAGGAATCTTGTGATAACATGACTTCATGTCAATCTTGATAAATATTTGGCCCCCTTGAGATGGTATAGAAGGTCATCAATTTGCGGGATTGGGTACCTATTCCTGATAGTGATCTTGTTCAGCGCTCAATAGTCAATACAGAACCTCCAGATCCCATCCTTCTTTTGTACTAATACAATCGGACTCCCACAAGGTGATGAGCTTGGCCTTATGTTCCCTTTCTACAATAGTTTCTAAATCTTCCTTTTGATCTCATAGTTCTCCAGAACAGAGTGTCGATAGATCGTTCCATTGGGGCGTAATGCACCCGAGGTCAGATCGATAGAGTGCTTGGCCTGATAGTGCAGAGGTACCCCTGTGGGTGAGGTGAAAATATCCCTGTACTCCTCGACAACCTTGTCCATCTGCTGCTGCTGTGCAAAGGATCCCTGCCTGGAAGTCATGGCCACAACCTTCTTCTTACCCTGGGGGAGAATCATAGGGAAAACAATTATTGGCCTGGGAAATGATCTTACTACATTGCTTTGTAGTGATCAAATAGATGGCGGTAGGCGGGGCTATCTCTGGTATCTTGTACAACTTATTAGCCAAAGTAATAATCATAGAACGAGGTCTAGACTCATATACAACATTTCTCTTCCACAAGTATGCTTGTCCTAACAATACATCACAATCTTCAAGAGGAGCAACGTCACACAATACCTTATCCATGAAGGAGTTGATGCTATAGGGAAGGGAGCACTACTAGCTGATGCGAAGATCTCGTCTTTGGTGAAGCCACCCGATGGTGTATGACGATGGATGTATTGTAGTCTTTAGGCCCAGATGCTTCACGAACTCTACTGAAATGAGGTTTTTTTGGCTTCTGTTGTAGACAATTAACTACAACGGAGAACCCTTCACCCACATCTGTGAGTGGAAGAGGCATTCCCCCTCCTTTGGATATTCAGGCTCAATCTTCTGGATCTTGGTGGTGGCCACAGTGGCACTAGGCTTCAAATCAATGATCTGCTTCCCTTTGTCAGCTCTCTTATCAGGTTTTTGTTCAAAATCGGAACTTGCGTCTGATTCAAAAGCCTTCAGCTCGACCACTAGTGATTGTTTGGCTCGACTCTCACTTGTATTGTGAGTGGAGCTCTTATGGAACTCACACCATTTTCTTGTGTCCTTCTTCATCTTCATGGTGTTGTTCTTTACTTGTGGCTTTGGTGGGCGGTCCTGGGTAGCCCCATCTTGGCTTAGTCCTTTGTTCTGTGGTTTGGGGGTGCATTTTCCTTTCTTTGGATTCGTAGATCCAAAGTCTCACTTATTCTATTTAAACTTCCGCTCAATATTGTTAGCGTACCGATACGCTGTACCAAGTGAGGAAATGTCCAGGAACTCCATGTCATCCTGGACGTACTTTTATAGACATTCATGGTACTTGAGCACCAAATTCCACACAATATCCTTGATACCCAACTTTGTGCAAAGGGTATGGAAAATATTTGTGAACTCTGGCACATCTTGGTCCCTTCCCTGTCGTAGCATTGTCCACTTTATATATCTATCTTCATAGCTCCTGATAGGGTAATATTGTTCCTTGATGGCATCTCAAAAATAATTCCAAGTGGTTGTTGTTGAAAACAACGAGGGTTCACTCTCGTCCTTTTTTCGCAGTAGGTTTCCCACCAGTCCTTGATGTGTGGGGTGGCTTTAACAAGTGCAAAAGTAATCTTTTCCCGATTGGAAAAGTCATGAACTAAAAAATATCCTTCCAACAGACTCAACCATTTATTTACAATGTCTGCATCTATCAAGCCTTTGAATATGGGAATATCGAAGTTGACTTGTACCTTAAAAGGAGTGGTGCCTCTAGAGTGGTTGTTGGATGAAGATGAATCACCTATGGGTAGTTGTCGAAGGATATGGGCAAAGTTATCTATCAACACATCCCTCTGTCACTCGAGGGCTTCCTCGAGCAAAATTTTGAAAGGATCTCCTCCCCCCCCCTCATATTTATTTTCTTCTGCCATGGTCATTAGGTTTTGCGAGTCTGATCTTTCAATGGTTCAACCAGATTAAGCCCTAACTCCTTATACCCTGACCTCCTTGGGGACATGCAAAGAAGAACAAAAACAAGAAAATTACTTTGATACCATTTATTCGAACTTAAACATGAATGCAAAAACTTATAGATATAATCATAAACACAAAGATGCAGCAGAAAAACACTTTGTGTCATTAATAGAAAAATATTGAACTATGCTTACAAACAAAATGGAAATAAGATAGCTCGGGTGATGGTCGCTTATCTCTTAGAAGATATGTCGCGGCTAAATCCCTCTGAACTATGTTATAGTGAGGCTCAAGGGCCTATTTATTATTGGAAAACATGAGAAGACCTTAAACAACCAAAACCCTAACCCTAGGAGATTTAGCACCAAGAGTTTGTGGGCCCTGTTGGGGTTAGCTGGGCAACCAACTTCCCGGGGTCATAACTTGGTCATATTATCTCTATTTGGTGTGTACGATACCTGTTTGGAAAGGTCTCTATGAGTATTACAAGTTTTACTACAAGCCCCTACTGATGGAAAAGGGCAAGCCTCGGACCCCAAAAAAACAGTGTTTAGGGGGTCAAAACTGCTCCAAAAGTTTAGGACCAGAAAAACTGCTAAAAATATTAAATGATCAAATGAATAAGGGAACAGATGAAACTAAATAGGGTTTTAGGTGGAATAGGTGCGTGGCCACCAATATCCACTTGGATCAAATATTTTCTATGCATGGACACTAAACAATTAAACAAACTTACAATTTATTTATTTCTATGTCGGTGCCAAACAGACCCATGCTTTTCTAAGTACAAGTATGTTACTTACTTGAGTACCTTTTGTGAATTTGTATTTTTTTCATTGATTTTCCAACATCATTTAGTTTGGGGAATAAATTTTCCTTATTGTGGTGCATGCGCCACAAATGTGAATTCCATATACTCCACCACTTCGAGGCTTGACTATATGCATTTCCTAGTATCTCATACCTTCAAGATGAATTAAAGAAAGGGGATGAAGATAATGCATCCTCGAGAGCAATGGATGTTTGTAAATCTACATCATGTTCATAAAAAATGAATATGAGAAATGAACAAAAAAAATGAATCTTTCCCATATTTTTGACTCCTCAAGGATGAAGCACCGAAAGTAGGAGGGTGAGGCACACTTAATGTTGTGTGCAGGTTCCATGTGTCAAATTTTATTTGGAAGGAGGAGGACGAAAATAGAACAATTTTATTTGTTAAATCTACCCAACCAAATCCACAAAATTCACCTCAGTACGATGCATGCTCCACAAATGTGAGTCCATATCCATCATATACTCCACCACTTTGAGGCCTAACTCATCTTAGTTGCATTTCCACAATCTGCATTGCTTAGTATCTCATACATTCAAGTTTGATTAAAAAAATGGGATGAAGATAATGCATCCTCGGTAGAAATGTCTATCTGTAAATCTACATCATGTTCATAAAAAATGAATAGGAGAAGCTAACAAGAAAATAAAGCTCACCAATTTTTTGAATCCTTAAGGATGAAGCACTGAAAGCAGGAGACCAAAGCAAACTTCATGACGTTTGCAGGTTCCACGTGTAAGTTTTTATTTGGAAAGAGGAGGATGAAAATCGAACAATTTTATTGGATAAATTTTCTTAGCCAAAGCCTACAAAGTAACACCTTCAGTGTAAAATTACACATCATAAATGATATGTATTAAAATATTTAATCTGTCAATTTGAGACTTGAGAGATTAAGGTACTTGTCATAAATTATAGTACTTTTCATTTATAAGAAAAATGAAGAGACTTGTAAATGCTAGCAAGAAATTTGTACGTATGATTGTACAGGCTAAGGATACTGATAAATCTGATGCTTTTAAAGGATGTGATCTTATTCTTAAATATTTATTAGTTAAAATTATTTCTAATTATGATGAATTGTTTTAAGAACTTGAAGTATTTCCTCCAAAAAGTTACATAAAACATGAGATACATTTGCAACAAGATGCCCCACTTCCTAAAATTGGTATGAAAAGGTTGTTAGTATTAGAGAATGAAAATATTACGAAGCGAGTTCAAGAATTGTTTAATAAATAAGTCATAAGACCAAGTACATCTCCATGTGGGTCACCTATTGTGTTGGCACCAAAGAAAGATGGTACATGGAGGATGTGCATATATTTTTTAGTATTGAAAAAAAATCATGATGAAAAATTGTTACCCTCTTCCTTAAAATGATGACTTGTTAGATCAATTAAATAATGCAACTTATTTCACTAAGTTAGACTTAAGAAGTGGTTAGCATCAAATAAGAATTGTTGAAGGTGATCCGTGGAAAACTACTTTTAAAACAAAACTCCCAGAATGGCCCAAATACCATGGAACAACCTAGGAGTAGTACAGATGACTCCACCATTACACCCTCTTCCCCTACATCCAAAGAGATGGTGTCCTAAGTTTAATCCTGATGATGGCCTCCCTACAGAGGAACATCTTCCCAATTTCATGTTAGCCATCAATCTAAATGGAGTCACAAAAGAAGATTGTGTTGTTAGGATTTTTCCTTACACATTTGAAGGATCTGCACGATCTTGGTATTTTTCTCTTCCTGCTGGGTCAATAAAAAATTTGGATATGTTAGAATAACAATTTTTGTTAAGATTTGGTGATGACTGAACAACTGTCACTTTGATTAATCATTTGTCAAATCTTAGGACCAACCCAAATGAAAAAATTAAAGACTTTAATTCAAGATTTAACAAATTGCTGAATAAAATCCCAGACACTTCCAGACCCATAACTGATGTACAAAGTGAATGGTATATCTCTACTCTTCAAATATTGCTATGTTCCTAGGTAGAGCTAATAAAATAGTGTTTCTTGATAATATGAAAGAAGAACTATCCGTGGAAAACTAATTATTGCCCTTGAAAATAAATTTTCCCTTGAGGAAAGGAAACATACCAAGAAGCTATATTTTAAAGATGAATCCAAGAAGAGAGTCCCCAAATATCCTTTCGACTTGGATAGATTACAATAGGATTTGAAGACGATGTCCAATGAAATGGTAGAGATTAAGAAGCAAGTTGTTGAATCTTCAAAAAAATCCTTTTGGCCTTTTAAAAGGAATTAGCCATCACAATCACAACCTCCTCCCATTATATCAAACGTAGAATCTAACAAAGATGACGAAGATGAAGAATCAACCTTATCTACTGAAGAATCCTAAGAAGAAGAATTATTGGAAGCCCGTGGTTTATGGGATTTCATTCTAACTACCTCAGAAAATGAAGAAGAAGAGGAAGTCCTTCCAGTAAGTACAAGAAGTAAGGGACCTGTTGATATATCTCCATAAAATCAAAAACAGAATTCCCCTGCTCCTCCTAATAAATACAAATGTATAGTTAAGAAGTCTTCTACTCAATCTTCAGATTATGTTCCAACTACTTCTAAATCTTCTTCTTCATCTAAGACCTTGATATTCTCTGATAACATGGAGTATAATATTGTGGAATACATGAAAAAGGTCAAAGCCAACATTTCCCTTTATGAGGTTAGTAAATTAAAACAATAGCAGAAGCTTTTACTTAAAGAAGTAAATGCAGTTCCTGCATCTCCATTACCTATTGTTATTACTCCAAAATATTTCAAGGGGAAAGGAAAAACTTCAAATGTCTCTTTAGATAGAATTGACCCATCCAAGGCTGTTCTAATTGGAGATATATCAAATTCTCATACTTCTAACTTCCTATTGACTTTTGAATTTTTTAACAAAAATGTTCGCAACTGCCTAGTGGATTTTGGTGCATGATTTAATGTTATGCCTTATGCAGTTTGTCTCAAATTGAATATTTCACCTCATGAATATGTCGTTTAGATTATCCAATTAGACCGAACAAAATTCAAATTTTTTGGAGAAATGGATTATGTTTTAATAAGATTATATTCTAATTCAAAGGTTTGTTAAATAATAGATATATTAGTTGTAGAGATCCTTGAATTCTATGGTCTTATTTTAAGCATAAACTGGTATGAAAAACTACGTGGTTACTTTGCAACTGATTGGTCACATATGTGGCTTCCCTACAATGGAAAAACAAATCAAATTTGTGTTGACAGGGAGAAACATATGAAATATTCATTGACTTATTTCGATGAGGAGAATCAACCAATAGTTTTTACAAATAACATTTTGGAAGTTATTCTTTTGAATCTTTCTTTAGCAATTTTCTAGCACAGAATTCCCCCTTTTTAGTTGATTTTGTTTCATCTCAAATTGAAATTTTTTCTCATACAGATTCATCTAGATGTATCAATATTATTAAAAATGTTGTAAATAACCATGATAGTTTGTTTTGGACCCTTTACTTTGATGGATCAAAATCTAATGGTGGTGCAGGAGCTGGCTGAATCTTAGTAAACCCTGAAGGAGAAAAAAACTATGATTACATGTAGATTGGAATTTAATTGTACCAACAACATTGCTGAATAGGAAGCATTGGTACAAGGATTAAAAAAGGTCGTTAGTCTTGATTTCAAATACCTTACAATTTTTGGTGACTCGGTGATTGTAATTAAACAAGTTATAAATAGCATTCATTGTGTTTCTAGTCACTTCAAACATTACCAATCTTTGATTCAACACCTAACTTCCCATTTCACTGCATTTAATATAACTCACATCCCAAGAATACAAAATGCTATTGTTGACCTCCTAGCCAATGTTACTTCCAACCTCATTCCACCTAAATATCTCAGCTCGGATAGATTTTCGTTTGAGTTAATTTTTCACCCATCCATTCCAGACAACATAACTAACCGACGTGTGTTTAATGATGACAATGCCATCCTGAGTTTTCTGACATCATAAGGTTCTTACTCTGGCCATATTATTAATGAAGATGAGCATTACAAGAAGTTAAACAAATACACTGAAGAAAATTATTTACCCAAACCTATAGTAAAATTGGAAGATTTATATGATTTGAAAGATAGATTTAAAAGGGTAACTAATTTCAAGCTTCAGAGCTCTACTCTGAGATTTGAATTGTTTAACCTAGGATTTGATCATATGCCTCAGAACGTCAATTTAGGACTTCTACTCACATCAGATGAAAAATATGTATGTATTCATCTATTGAAAAGATAAAAGGATGTATTTGCTTGGAATTATGATGATCTCAAAACTTATGACACATCTATCATTCAACACACCATACCTATGCTTCCAGATGTAAAGCCCATTCAACAAAAGCTTACCAAGATTCATCCTAACTTAGAAGCCTAGATTAAGACAGAATTGAACAAGCTCCTCAAAGACAAAATTATTTTCCAGTTAGACATTCCAAGTGGGTCTCAAATATTGTACATGTTATAAAAAAGAATGGAGATATTTGTATTTGTATAAATTTTAGAAATTTGAATAAAGCATGCGGAAAGGATAACTTTCGTCTACCTCCAATGGAACAAATTTCACAATTTTTTGTTGGTTTTGAGCTAATGTCTTTCTTAGATGGTTTTTTAGGTTACAATAAGATCCTTGCGCATCCAGAAGATAGACTAAAAACTGCATTTAGAACCAAGTGGGGAACATATGCTTATCAAAAAATGCCTTTCGAATTGATTAATGTTGGAACCACTTTCCAGAGAGCCATGGAAATTGCTTTCAGAGGTTATATTAACAAGAAAATTGTAGTGTACTTAGATTGCATTATGATTTATTCAAAAAAGAGAAGTAATCATCTCCATGATTTGAAATAAATCTTTGAAAGATGAAAACATTTGGAATCTCCTTGAATCCCAAAAAGTCATTTTTTTTTCCCTTAGAGAAGGTAAATTCACGGTTTTATTATGTCCAAAAAGGGAAGCTACATAGATCTAGAGAGAATTAAGGTGAATTCTGAAATCCCCTTACCACACAATAAAAAATCCATGCAATACTTTCTTGGACAAATTAATTTTGTCAAATGGTTTATCCCTAATTTTTCACAAATTGTATTACCCTTACAAAATATGATCAAGAAGAAATTAGTTTTCAAATGGGGACAGATCGAAAGAAAATAATTCAAATCAATAAAACAAGCAATCATAGATGCCCCTTCATTATCAAATCCGAATTTTACTAAATAATTTGTTCTTTACACTTTTGTTTCTGAACAATCCTATGCAGTAGTGTTAACACAACCAAATGAGAAACAAGTTGAGGCTCCTATTTCCTTCTTTAGTTCCAATTTGCAAGGAGCTGAGTTAAACTATTCAGAGGTTGAGAAACAAGTCTTTGTAGTTTCTAAGTCCATAAAATATTTTAGGCCTTTCCTCCTAAAAGCACATGAAAAATTAATTATTCCTTTCCTTGCGATTAGACAATTTCTTATCCAAAAGGAATTAGGAGATAAGAGGGAAATTTCGGTTACTTCCTTGCAAGAATATGATCTAGAGATTAAACCAGCTAAAATAGCAAGGGTTCAAGGTTTTTGCAAATTAATTACTGGATCTTATGACACTTCGGTATGAAGATTCAAATAATAATGTTCAAATTACATAGGTATGCCTTGTTGACACTGAATCTCAATATGATGATTTAATATTTTATTTAGAAAATGGTTATGCTCCACTAGAACTCAATTAAGAAAGAAAAATATCTCTCAGGATTAAATCTAATCGGTACCAACTTGTCAATGATGTCTTGTTTAGAAAAATTATGCTTCTGTTTTATTAAGATGTTTAGAAAAATATGAAGCAGAGAAAGTTTTGCAAGAACTACATGACGAACGAGTTGGCAGACACTATAGTGGGGACACCACTGCTCATAATATTCTACATGTTGGTTACTATTGGCCGACTCTATTCAGAGACACCCATGCATATGTCATAAAATGAAAAGTCTAACAAACTACTTCAAGAAGACAAAAGAAACCAGCGTTGCCTTTGCAACTAGTTAACATTGAGCATCCTTTTGAACAATGGGGACTGGATATCATAGGTAAGATTGTTCCTAACTATTATAAAAGAAATAAATACATTTTGACTGCTACAGATTATTTCATCAAATGGGTGGAAGCAATACCTTTGAAGGTGGTCAATTCTGAAAATGTTATTGAATTTATCTATCAATTTATTATTATCAGGTTTGGTCTTCCTTATGCTCTTATGTTTGATAATGCATCTTATTTTTTTTGGAAATACCAGAACTAAATTTTCTCTCAAAAGAGGTTTTAAACTCAAATATTTTGCAAACTATTATCCTCAAGTAAATGTCTTAGCAGAGTCTACCAATAAAAGCCTCATTAGGATAATCAAACAAACAGTGGACCAAAATCAAATAAATTGGCACAAAGCTCTATTGTTTGCTTTATGGGCTGACAAAAGCACTCAAAAGGTATCTATAGGAACTTCTCCTTTTCAATTAGTGTATGGAAAAGAAGCTATCCTACCTCCTAATCTAGCTCTTCCTTCACTAGCCCCAGTGCAATCTATTGAAGAAAAACCTTATTCTGCTTTGCAACTAAGGATGTCCCAAATTCTTAAGTTAGAAGAAGAGAGAGATAGAGCCAAAAAAATTCATGCTCACCATTAGCAATTGGTCAAATCCTCATTTGATGCAGGTTCAGTTAATAACAATTTTTTTGAAAATGGTTACTTAGTTATGAAATGGGATAAGGCCCATGAAGAAAAAGGAAAACACACAAAGTTCCAAAAATTGTGGCTAAGCCCATTTGAAATTGTTGAGAAACTAGGCCCATGAACCTTTATCCTTCAATATTTATAGGGAAAGAGGGATGCTCTTCCCGTTAATGGGCTAGATTTTAAAAAATAATTTTCTTAAGGATATCTATCCTCCTGTAAATATTTAAATAATCATATGTACATATTGGTGTCTTTAGCCTTGGTAATGTTAGGTAATGCATTATTAACTTCATATTAGGGTATCTCATAATTTACATGAAGTCTGAATAATTAAAGAATAAATATTAGAAAGAAAATTGTAACATTGAAGTTTAGTATTGGATCTATTGTAATCTTTGAAATATTTATATCCATTAAGTTGTAAATATTTCATAACTTGAAACTTTAAAAATTCGTGTTGTCCTATGATTGGTCATGAAAAAAGTTTTCTTTAAAAAAGTGAACACTATTTTTGAAGTTTTAACATCTTTTGGCTTCAATTTTCATCCATAATTCTTGAGTTTATTTACCTCCCCATCCACTAATTTTACATTTTTTAGAGTGTAATTCAAAGATATATAAAAATTGAAAGATAAGAGGTCTCATCATGAGCCAGCTTAGTATGATCATAGGAAACTAATGATATTGACATTATCATAATTGGTCACCAAACCATGATAATGTCTTGTGGTTGCATAACTATAAGACATGAGGTCTCATCACGAGTCGGCTTGTTCAATATCATTATAACTTGTGAATGACATTGTCATCAACTGGTTACCAAGTTAGGGCAATGAATTTTATTTTCAAGCTTAAAAGAAAATATTAATACCTCTAAGAATATTACTAATAGTGGATGGGATACTGGTACATTTTGGTTAAATGGTAACCCTGTCGAGGCTATGGATGCCTGCTAGCAGCATTGGCTCTACCAGTGCAAAATAAGTTTATCTAAAAAGCTAAGCTTCTATAGCTCTTAACTTTATCTTTACAACTGATTAAATGACCAACAAAGATAATAAATATTTTCATCAATAAGATTTTGTGATACAATTTACAAAATAATGAGTTCCTCTATTCAGAGTAATCTTTATAATCAAAACTTCAAATATTTTAACCTTTCTAAGTCTTTTTATTTAGTAGTTAAAATTTCATTTACTTTTACAGAGATAACTGTTTCACCCAGTATGTCGCCAATTGTTGTAGTACTCAACAACACCCCATTTAGTTTTATTTTAGTTATATAATAAATAATGGGGACCCTTTTGAACTTTAATAAAATTCTTTAGTTTTAATAAATATAAGATAATTTTTAACTTTTTGTAAATAATGCTCTTTCATAAAGGTTTCATATATCGGAACTTGCATATCGAAGGATTCAAACCATACGACTGTTATGAAAACCCGATAGGCCTTTTGTTATTTAAAATAATGCATTATCGAAGGAGTTATATTGGACCATTCCTTATAGGAAAGTTATGATAAAACATTCCTTGATCAAACTTTCCCGATATATAAAGATAAAGTGGGTGCTTCCTTTCATGTTGAATACTTTAAAGAAAATTTAGCCCCACAACATTGCCACCTGACATATCGTAACTCCTGAATATCATAACTTTCAACAAGTGCCATCTAGAAAAACTTTGATACCTCAAACCTCCAATATTTTATGAAACCAGCTCACAAAAAGATAGAAAAGATAGATAAACGCCTTAAAAATCAGCCTCTTCGAGGGGGAAACCTCCTTTACATTACACAAATGAATAATTCTTCAATGCTACAAATGAAAAGACCTCCTTTCTATATATAGGAGTCTAAGGGATCATAATATAATCAGAGCCGACATAACAATAATAATGTAAGGGCACAATAATAACAATAGTGGGTTTCTACATGGGTACAACAATATAATAAGGGGGTTGTACTAATAACAATAAGGGGGTACACTAGTAGTATAGGGGCCTAACATGTCCCTCTCCTTCAAAAAGTGTTGTCCTCAACACTTGAGTAGTTCTTGATGCTTCTGTATAAATTCTTGTCCTCCCGTGTGGAATCTTCACCGGGTAAGTTCTTCCACTTGATGAGATACTCTGAAATTGATCTATTTCGTAGTTGTCGATTTCTCGGTTTTTTGACTTCTTCAGGTTCCAATATGATTTTTCCTTCCTTGTCAAGTTCTCGCAATACTATTTGAACTAGGATCTTCTGCAACTTTTGAATGAGTTCCCACTCCTTTGGGCATATGGATATCTGTAAGGCGTGATGTTTGGAGGAACACTTCGTGGAATCAAATGAATAGCATGATCATGATCACGAATAGGTGGGAGGCCTTTGGGAGTCTCAAATACCTTGGAATGATTGTCCAAAACGTTTTGGAGATCTAGAGAAATACATGATTTCGATGTGGGATCCTCTAGTGAACATAATTATGCAAGTACGCCCCATTGTTCTTTATTTAGAAGCTTTGTCATGTTGTTAGTGTTGATTATCTTTCTTGGTTTCCCTTCAATACCCCTCAATTCAACTTCCTTTCCTTCCCAAAAAAAATTCAAGAAAATCTCTTGAAAATTAAAAGCTATCGTACGCAAAGATTGTAGCCATTGGACTCCTAGTAAAACGTCAACACCACCCATTGGAATGAAAAGCATTGGGCTATTCAATACATATTCTCCCATGGATAGCTTGACATTATGGCACTTTCAAGAGCAATTTATGGTTCCTCCACTTGCAACCATCACTTGACACTCTGGTGCTGGATATAGGAAGAAATACAATTCCTTGGCTATCTTACAATGAATAAAATTATGGGTACTACCCGAATAAATCAACACTATTACCTTTTTCTTCTTGATATGTCCTTCTATATTGATAGTTTGAGGAGTGGTAATTTCTTCCAATGCATTACAAGATATGGTCGGATTCATTTCTTGATGCTC
>APFE030964659.1:24258-73957 GCA_000404065.3 Pinus taeda | reverse complement strand
TCTTCTTTTGATGTTTCTTGATCCTTTTCTTCCTCCTCTTCACAATCTATGTAAAATAATTTCTTCTCAACACACTTATGACCTTTAGTGTATTTGCTATCACAAATGTAACAAATCCCCTTTTCTCTTTTTTCTTCCAATTGTCGCCATGTAAACCTTGTAGGTTGTGGAAGGCTAGGAGAAACAACACTTCTACATTTATAGTTGTGAGGGGTAGACTTCCTTGTTGCCATAATTTTGCTTTCCCCTTTTCTTTCCAACCTGAATGCCTTCTCCAATGAATCAGGTTCCCAAAGACGAACCTCGTGTTGAATGTTATCCTTTAAAGTCCCCATGGAGACATCAATCCTCTGCTTCTCTAGAATATCATTTTCCCCTATATTCATTTTTTGGAAGTCCTCAATGTGCTCTGCCATTGAACTCTTTTGTTTGAGATTTATCAATTGGCTAAAGAAGGTGTTTCTCTTTGTATCCTCATAATGTGCTATCATTTCCTTTGTGAAAATTGACCATGTGACAAGAAGGCTTACAAGAACAAAGCCCTTTATACCATAAAAATTGATTTGGTTCTAAATAATTAGATGCAATACGTACCTTTTGTAACAGTGGTACACCATGTAGATCAAAATATTTCTCCATATGTAGTATCCAATTTATCGGATCCTTGCCATCAAACTTCCTCATCTCGTTTTTTCTTGATTTTTGGAGCTTGATATTGAAATGACTGTAAATCTGTAATTTAAGATCTCCAAGTTCTGGAATTGCGTGTTGCCGTAGCCCTGTAAGCGATCTTTCTAACCCCGCAAATCTTATCAATATTGGATTTTGCATGGAAGAGTTATGTCAAATCTCCCACGATGACCTAATTATAGACTGGTTCAGTAGAGCTAACTTGTACGAAGTGCCACGCGCAACAATTTCAACCTTAGGACCTGCAACGGATATAGAGAAAACTACAATTTGTCCTCTTTCTGTAACTTTTTACAAAATTTCAATCTCATGCTCAGAGAGAAAGTTATGATGATTTTCCCAAGGTCACCTATTTAAGATGTAATTTAGGAGTCTGCAAAAATGCTAGCTTCCTCAGATCATATATCCGAACATATAGCGAGCCAAGATCTAAAATTCAGACCCGAGGTTTAGACAACTTTCTTCTCAAATGGGTGTTTTTTTAGCTTCTGAAACTTCATAGAGAACAAGGTATAGTGAAACTTCCACAGTGACCTATTTTAGATGAAATTTTGGAGCTTGAAAAAACCCTAACTTCCGTAGATCACATATCTGAAAATATAGTGAGACAAGATTTGAAATTCAGAAAAAATATTCAGCATGATTTATTCTAAAATGGGTTTTCTTTGTAGATTCTGAAACGTCGCAGAAAAGACGTTATAGCGAAAATTCCACGCTGATCTGTTTTGGAGCAGTGAAACCCTAGAATCCAAAGCTTTGATACCAAATGTTATGAAACCAGCTCACAAAAAGATAGAAAATATAGATAAATTCCTTAGAAATCAGCCTCTTCAAGGGGGCATCCTCTTTTACATTACACAAATGAACAATTATTCGATGCTACAAATGAAAAGACCTCCTTTCTTTATATAGGAGTCTAAGGGGTCATAATATAATCAAAGCCGACATAACAATAATAATGTAAGGGCACAATAAGAACAATATTGGGCTTCTACATGGGCACAATAATATAATAAGGGGGTTTTACTTATAACAATAAGGGGGTACACTAGTAGTATAGGGGCCTAACACAATATCTTATATCTAACTCTTCTGCTATTTCAAGAAATCTTGATATCATAACATTCTGATGCCTCACACTTTTGATACTCGATATCTCTGATATCTCAATCCTCTAGTATTCCCGTCTCTGCCCATATCGAGATTTTTCATACCGGATGCCACTCTTTAAAACTTCGATATTCTAATAGCCGATATAAATCCTCTGGTATATCCACCTCACTATACTTATAACATTATATTTTTAATCAACACATATTGGAAGCTTCATATAGCGTAACTTTTAGAGTGCAACCATGGGATTTCTCTGATAAAATTTCTCTGATATGATGATGTTTCCATTGCCTGTGTGAATCCACGTTTTCATTTAATTTTCAAGTGTGTCAAATTTATGGTTTTCAAAGTTCTAAAACAACTTTATTTGTTTCAAATTAATATTATCATGATTCGCCCTATTAAGACATAAATCGTTATGAAAATTTGTTATTTGCGTTATGATATTTCTAGCAAAATAATTATCACTTAGTCTTGTGTTTTCCATTGCAGGCCAGTCCTGAAAAATGAAATTCAGAAGACATGTCTAGGGTCACTAAAGGAAGAAAGAAACTAGTTTCTCAGCAACAACCAGCTACTCCCCCAGCTGAAAATATTGACACACCAGGGTTGTTTTTAGATATAGTTTGTTGTTTAGATGTTGGTAGTACCTCATGGGAATCTATTTATCAGTCATTCAAAGAAGAGGGACCAAGGTTTACTTAGAGAATGGTTACAGTAGATGATTCTTCTCCGGTTTCCAATACCACCTACATCTATGTCGCAAATTCATTTTTACATAGGATTGTTGCTCGACCCAAGCTCTTTCCCTATACATATATGATTTGATGGGTCATGGAGCACTTAAACATTTCAGACTAAAAATTCATGACAAATAATGACATAGTCATCGACTCTTTCACCAATAGTGATTTTAGCACGATATACCATTTTCCACCTCCGCAGTATAAATATGACAAACAGTTCGTGGAGAAATTCATGAGAAATAGCGATCATGCGTCAGAACCCATCAAGGATTGGAGGAAAGATCCCAATAAACAAAAGCGTGAGGAAAAGGGCATATATTTAGTAGACTCCCTTACAGAACCTTATTGCCAAATCGCTGCCATGGTATGTAGATTATTTACTTATCCTAATACTTAGAAATTCCCAGATCAATGGACTCTAATGATTGATGCAACTTCTAAGGGGTTTATTGTAGACTAGGGAAATATTTTATCTGATAACTTAGCCACTCACATTTTGAATTTTAGGAGAAAGCATACCGTTTCATAAAATATAATACCTCGTTTTTATATGAGTGCTTATGTTATGGACTCCTTGTGCTATAGTATGTACTTTTCCTCCATGGGATGGAAATGGACTTTAGAGGATCCAACTCCTATTCATATATACCATAATATCCTCTGGGACTCTAAGTACCAACCCCATTTCTATAAAATCTGCTGGGGTGTCATGCTGCTGATTCATCAAATTATCTTTAACAAGAGAGCTCCTAGGATTTCCCCGGAAGTAGAGACAAGTTTTATCAGAGTTGGGAATTTGTTTGGGGAGAAGTGGTTTACCTACATTCAGGTCTTTGGTAGTATTGCTAATCCACATGCAAGGAAAATTTTAAGGATGGAAAATTATCTCAAAGTTTAAAAACATTGGCGAATCTCACTAGTCCCTAATACGAAACTATAAAATTTTTATTGATATATTTGTAAAATTATTCAAATTTATAATGATTTTATATATAGTATCTATATAATTTTGGCGATTTTTAAGGTAAAATAATTTTATATTGTAAAATTTGGGCGAATAATTTTTAGAAAAATGGAAAATGGCGAATCAAATTTTTGGAAAAATCATGGAAAATTAGCCCATCTGCGAAAATTAGCCCCTAAACATTTCCATGTCCACATGGTTTTCCCCTATATGTTCCTGATAAACTGTTGTCTTGTGAAATATCCTACCAAACTATAGGTAATGGAGTTTCTAAAGTGCTCAAAGAATCCAGTAAGAAAGTATGGCCTACCTTTCCTTTCCATTTTGGTATCTATGCATTAGATAATTTCAAACATGCAGCTATTGAGGTGAACTACATTTTAGAGTTAAAGTTTACTACTACCCCTAACAGGTAGTACGATCATCATGGAACTTCTGAAAAGGTTACTTCTCAATCAACTGTAAAGAAATTCTCTCATGAACTTGATCAGTTTGATGTTGTCTTCGAAAAAGCTACCACCTTTTCAATAGTTTCCAAACAGATTTCAAGTCAAATATCTTCACAAGAAATCAATCAAATTGTCGAATACAAGGAAATGAGGTTATCCAATTTACCCTTGGATTCATTAAAACTTCCACAAGAAAACACGGCTCAAGAGAAGGTCATAGAGATTTCTTCTACACAGGTTACTGATATTCCTGACCCAAAAGATACAAGGGCTTCTTCTTCCACTCAGATTGAAGGACAGTTTCCAAGTTCTAAACTTGAATAAATATGTGAACAATGTAGTCAGGATTTGAAAGAAAATAAACCTGAGGTTTTAAATACTCCCTCATAAGAAAAAGTCTCAGACATTTATGAAATGTTTGAGAAGTGTTCGATTACAAGAGGGACCATAGATGAGCCTTTAGAGGTTGAATATATTGAAATTACACCGCCATTTCTAACCTCCAAGGTTGTGTTGAGGGTTGAAGAGACTCCTCCTATTAACATATTCTATAGTACCTAGCATAAGGTTGTGGTGAAAAGACAAAGAAAGAAAATAAATATTGACCAATCTCAGGCCTTAGTCCCCGAAAATTCTTTTTCTGAAGTACCATTGAAAGGTTCACAGTCCACTCCTACATAGGCACTCAGAAGACTTACTCAATTCATAGGAGTTTATGCTTATATGAATTTGGACAAAGCCACAGAGATATAAAAAAATTTAAAAGAAAAATGTGACATGATTATGCAGTTGGAACAAGGGATTGAAAATGAGAAGCAAAATAGTTCCAATCAATGGCAAGAGCAGCGTGTTGAACTCCAAAATAATTTCAATTCCCTTAAAGTTCAACATGACCCTGATTTAAAGGTTTGAGATGCTCAAATTCAAGAATTATAGCATAGGATTGAACAGCTTAAAGTCAATCCGCAATTGGCAGAGTTTAAATAGGAAGCAAGAGAATTAAATACTCTCCTTTCTCAACAACAAGTCATTTTCTATTATAAATTAGTTGTCATTCATGATTTATGTTGAACATCCAATACATTGGTAGACAACTGTTTGATATGAGGACATATTTTGATGATATTGAGGAGAAAACTACAGGATACATAACATGGCATGATAGTGTTTAAGGGATATCAACCGATCTCCCAAGAATAGAGGAATCACATAAGGATATAGTCTTCAGAGAATGGGAAATTCTCCTGAAACATATAGAAACAATGATATTCATTGCAAAGGACATATCCAATGACCTCATTGAAGGTATGTAAATATTATTCTAGCCTAACCCAAGGGAACTCTACCCAATATCAAATTCTTGACCAAGAGATGGCAGGGATTGTCCAAGAAAAAGGTCGAGAAGATTGAAAAACTATCTAAGATAGACATAGAATTCCATTGGAATTTCTTAGTCAAGTCTCACAGCCAATGGCTAATGCTTATATGCTTATCTAACACAACCACTCATATGTTGCCAACACTCATGGATGTTATATTTACCAGTCAGATGATGATTCAACCATAGTATCCACCTGAATTGAAGCCCATGATAGATATTTACGAACTACAACAATGTATGGGAGGGAAGTCTTCTTCACAATCTTAGCTCGGTTGTTATAAGAAAGTCTAAAGTTGTCTTATGGTTTTATTTTAAGAGTTGTATTCTAAAACCACTTTATACTTTTATTATTCTTTGTTATATTTTTATTTTATTTGAAAACTGTAAATCCCCTTCATTAGAATGGAGAAGGGGTTCTGAATTTTGGAGAGAAAGTTTTTTTTGCACTATTGTAACTTAAGTTATCTTAATAGAAAGTTGAACCGCTGTTATTTTCTCATGAGAAGAGTTACAATATATCAGGTACTATTATCTGTCTATTTTTCCTTTGCTTAAGAGTTGAATGGTAATTTGACTAAGTTGATCATATGTGTGTTGCAAGCAGTCATACATCTTTTCACTATTGATATATATGATTGGAACTATATAGCATATGCATAAACGATGAAATCTTATATGTGTAACGAATTCATCAACTAGTTTAATTAACTATTTAATTAAATTGGTTATTATTATTTTCTTTAACCTCATATTGGCTTGATAATCTATATTGGCATGTTGTATGTGAGATCCTTTTAAAACACATATATACATAAGCTTTCCCAGGATAGATAGATATATAATAGGTAGATAGTTGTTTAAATACTCTTTATCATCATCTTAATCATATCATAATTCTCACATCTATATACTTCATCCATTTTCTTATTTTATACTAAGGGAAATTGGTCCCATAATTTCCAGTCGGAGCAACCATCCCAAATAGACAAGGATCTGCTCCAGTGCCTCGACCGGGTGGTTTTCCCCGATGTTGAGGCAACCATTTCGAGCCTTTAAAAGAGCACTAACTAATATCTTTCATAAATCCATCCATATAACTGGCATGTACCAACAAAATAACATAGATAGAGCATCCATCAAAACCACATGTTAAAAAGTGCATTTACACAGATGAGAAAGCCAACCAATCTAGGGACTTCCATGTACCACCTAACCATAGATTGGGTTAAACCAAATATTTCTTTCAAACAATCACCCTCATGCCATATTCCAAGAATGAATGTGGGACTCACAACAAAACCAACCAGGACTTCCTCAAACTTTACCGTATATCTTGCCGAGGGATTCCTATGCCCAAACAATGAACATACACTTCGGGATTTATAACAATCCCTCCATATACCGTTCAAGGGATCACTAGACCCTAAGTAAGCATGGATGCGTCTGGATCTCTCCACCTAAACCATTAGGAGTTTTTCCATCTCCACATCTAGGCTTTATCGTGTATCCCACCATCACCGGTTAAGTGATTTATAGGCCCAACGAGGTCTCCACCCTCTAGGCTTTACTGTGTATCCCGCTATTACTGGTCAAGGGATTCCTAGGCCCAACAAGGGTGTTCACAACCAATATTTACCATATATCCCGCCAATGTATTCCTAGACCTTGTGATTCTTCCTAAGACCACCCCACTTAGTTTTGAAACCATTCGACAATCTAGCTCAACCAAGTAATAGAATCCCCTCACACCATTGCTATTCCGAGATGGAAAGGCAAGGTTGAAAATCATTGTCACCCCTGGAAAAAACCCATGCCAATGACAATAAGAGAACCAAAAACGCACATGCATGTAGCATGCATGCCAAAACTAGCAAGGAAATCATACAATCAACTCGATACCTACAAGTAATCCCATTGTAGCACTTGATACATGATCTTCCTAACTTGATCTTTTCTTCACTTTACTTTCTTTTCCTTTGTAGAATTGAGGCTTCTATGATCCATCAAAGTTATAAGAAGAGCTTCAGCGAAATCACATATAGAAAGACCTTTGTCGACGCATTTCGAACCAACTAGTGTGGTTCATCGTCAGGACAAGTTGAAGACATAGATCCAGCTTAACATGTTAAATAGTCTGAGCAGAGACTCCAATGTATGGAATCTCTGCATCTCTTCAAAAAAGCTAGATCTGTCTTCAACTTCGAGACCTGCAAGCGTGCCGGTTTAAAATGGTGAACTTTAGATGCAATGGCTATACCATGTAGGGAAACAATTGTAGAATTGAGGCTTCTGTGATCCATCAAAGTTATAAGAAGAGCTTCGGCGAAAATCACATATAGAAAGACCTTTGTCGACACGTTTCGAACCAACTAGTGTGGTTCATCGTCAGGACAAGTTGAAGACATAGATCCAGCTTAACATGTTAAATAGTCTGAGCAGAGAATCCAACGTATGGAATCTCTGCATCTCTTCAAAAATGCTAGATCTGTCTTCAACTTCAAGACCTGCAGGCGTTCCCGTTCAAAATGGTGAACTTTAGATGCAATGGGTATACCGTGCAGGGAAACAATTGTAGAATTGAGGCTTCTATGATCCATCAAAGTTATAAGAAGAGCTTCGACGAAAATCACATATAGAAAGACCTTTGTCGACGCGTTTCGAACCAACTAGTGTGGTTCATCGTCAGGACAAGTTGAAGACATAGATCTAGCTTAACATGTTAAATAGTCTGAGCAGAGACTCCAACATATGGAATCTCTGCATCTCTTCAAAAAAGCTAGATCTGTCTTCAACTTCGAGACCTGCAAGCGTGCCCATTCAAAATGGTGAACTTTAGATGCAATGGCTATACCGTGCAGGGAAATAATTGTAGAATTGAGGATTCTGTGATCCATCAAAGTTATAAGAAGAGCTTCGGCAAAAATCACATATAGAAAGACCTTTGTCGACGCGTTTCGAACCAACTAGTGTGGTTCATCGTCAGGACAAGTTGAAGACATAGATTCAGCTTAACATGTTAAATAGTCTGAGCAGAGACTCCAACGTACGGAATCTCTGCATCTCTTCAAAAAGCTAGATCTATCTTCAACTTCGAGACCTGCAAGCGTGCCCGTTCAAAATGGTGAAATTTAGATGCAGTGGCTATACCATGCAGGGAAACAATTGTAGAATTGAGGCTTCTGTGATCCATCAAAGTTATAAGAAGATATTCGGCGAAAATCACATATAGAAAGACCTTTGTCGACGCGTTTCGAACCAACTAGTGTGGTTCATCGTCAGGACAAGTTGAAGACATAGATCTAGCTTAACATGTTAAATAGTCTGAGCAGAGACTCCAACGTACGGAATCTCTGCATCTCTTCAAAAAAGCTAGATCTGTCTTCAACTTCGAGACCTGCAAGCGTGCCCGTTCAAAATGGTGAACTTTATATGCAATGGCTATACCATGTAGGGAAACAATTGTAGAATTGAGGCTTCTGTGATCCATCAAAGTTGTAAGAAGAGCTTCGGCGAAAATCACATATAGAAAGACATTTTTCGACACGTTTCGGACCAACTAGTGTGGTTCATTGTTAGGACAAGTTGAAGACATAGATCTAGCTTAACATGTTAAATAGTATGAGCAGAGACTCCAACGTACGGAATCTCTGCATCTCTTCAAAAAAGCTAGATCTGTCTTCAACTTCGAGACCTGCAAGCGTGCCCGTTCAAAATGGTGAACTTTAGATGCAATGGCTATACCGTGCAGGGAAACAATTGCAGAATTGAGGCTTCTGTGATCCATCAAAGCTATAAGAAGAGCTTCGGCGAAAATCACATATAGGAAGACCTTTGTCGACGTGTTTCGAACCAACTAGTGTCCAAGAATTCTCTAAGTGCTCCAAGAATTCTCTAAGTGTCCAAGAGTATGAGAGAAAGAGAGAGAATAAAGAAATATCCCCAAAAATAAACTAACAAAAGGTTGTGAAGTGATCCTCGAAATCCTTTTTATTAGCGAGGCCTATATTTTCTTCATTTTCCATTAGTTTTCCTTCATTTTCCTCTTCATATGAAACCTATGACCTTTCACCTTCCTTTTATCCTATTTTCCATTATTTTCATAAATAAAATGCTAATTAATGCCACTTTTCCTTTTCAAAGCCTTTGCCATCACCTTTTCCAATTTCCTTAGCCATAATAAACCAAATGAACACCCACACTAGGATGTTTTGCCCAACATTCAACTTGGAATAAATGTCCCATAACCTTGGTATTATTTTTCCTTTTTTTAATTTATTACGTGGATTTTTTACCAGGGTTGTTACAGAACCCTCCCCTTTGGGGGAACACCATCCTTGGTTGTCAATGACACCTACAACTAGCAATACTGCTAAAAATCAAAACATAATGCCCATGGAGCTTCATAACTTAGCTCGATGCAGTATTTACAATGATCAACATGTTAAAGAGAAAACCAACATAACAAACATGACAACATGACAACCATAATGACATGACACCCATACCACTTATTGGAGCTTTATAACACACCTTATGGTGGTATTTACATCCATATACATATATACATATACCTAAACACCACACTAAAACATATACCAAAAGTCATCTGCTCAACCAATGAATAAAGAAGGATACACAGCCCATATCTGATCAACCATCTCCCATGTAGCTTCATCAAGCCCAAATTGCTTCCATTGCACTTTATCCTACTCGATTTCTTAGTTCCAAAGCATGAAAATATTTCGATGAAAAATACACTAAGGTTCCAACTAGAATTCTCCTTCTGGATCCCCCTACAATACAAACAATTCAATCACATGATCAAAATATTTAACATACTTCTTAAGTAATTACACATGGAAAAAATCATGGAATTTCACTGTGGGAGGCAGTGAAATTTGATAGGCCACTGGTCCAATCCTCTCAAGGATCTCGAAAGGCCCACAAAACTGAGATGACAACTTGACACATGATCCAATCCTCAAGGAGCTCTTATTGGGTTTAATGAACAAGTACACATGTTCCCCAACCTAAAACTCTCTAAACAACCAATGTTGATATGCATAAATATTTTGCCTATCCTGTGATGCCTTGAGATTATTCTTTATAACCTACATTTCATGTTCCATTTCTTCCAACATGTCTGCTCTTATCAACACCATATTCATTGGATCACTCTAGCTGATTGGAGTATAACAACTTTACCCATACAATTCCTCAAACAGACTCATCCTTAGTGATTCTTGATAACCATTGTTGTAAGCAAATTGAACTAATGGAAGGTACTCCTCCCATCTCCTCTGATGGTGCATGACACACATCCTCAACATATCCTCCAGTATCATGTTGACCCTCACTATATGTTCATATGTCTGCAGATGATAAGTTGTGTTGAAGGCCATTCTGTACCCAAACCTGTGAATAACTCTTTCCAGAACTTGGAAGTGAACTTAGAATCCATGTATGACACAGTATTCCTTGGAACACCATGCAATATCACCACATATCTAATCAACACATGTGCTACATCATTAGCTGAATAATTATACATTACTGGAATGAAGTGTGCTACCTTGGTCAACCTGTCCACTACAACTAAGATGAAATCATGTTGTCTAGATGTCCTCGGGAAAATTTTAATGAAATCCATGGAAATTACCTCCCATTTCCACTCTAGAATCATAATTGGTTGTAGTAATCCACCTCGATGTTTGCATTCTGCTTTCACCTATTGAAAGTCCAAGCATCTAGCCACAAACTCTGCCACATCCTTCTTCAAATTTGGCCAATAATAGAATTACTTCACTGTCGTGAATGTCTTCTGGTATCCTAGGTGATATGATATGACTTTTCATGAAATTATCTCAAGATAATATTCTTTATATCACTCTTGTCTGGCACATATATCCTGTCCCTAAATCTGACCAAACCATCTGATGTGAGATGATAATCTAGATCCTGATCACCTATACCTTGTTGTAACTTGTGTGTAAGCTCCCTATACCTGTCATCTTGTTTTCCTTCCTATAAGATCCGATCCTATAGATATGTCCCATAAGAACTCATATCTTCTATATGATTCACTTGCACTCCTCTGTTAAGAGCATCTGCAACCTTGTTTTCATTTCCCTTAATGTACCTGATATCGAAATGAAACTCATTGATCGTGTATAACCATATAGCTTGCTTGGAATTCATATTCGGTTGGTCAAATAAATACCTCAATCCATTATGATCACTCATCAATAAAAGCCTCTTGCCAAGAAGATTGTGTCTCAAGATCTTTAATGCATGAATGATTTTTGCTAACTCAAGATCATGTGTCGGATAATTCTACTCATGCTTATTCATTTTTTGTGACTCATAGCACACTACCTATCCTTCCTACATCAAGAATCCACTAAGTTCTCTCTGGCACACATATATACACACCAAAAACTCTTTTTCTGGATATGGAATCTTTAAAATTGGATCATTTGTCAACATCTGCATCAATTTCTCAAAACTGGTTGCACATTCCTTTGTTCATTCGAATTTCTTACCTTTCCTCTACAATGGCGTAATAGGATAGGGAATCGTAGAGAAGTTACTGCTGAACCTCCTATAATAACCTACTAGCCCCATAAATGATCTTACCTCATCCACATTTCTAGGAGCTACTCATTCCTTGATAGATCATATTTTCCGGATCCACTGCTATGCCCTCCTTGGAAACCACATGCCCCAAGTAATGTACATATGTCTAGAATAAACTGCATTTACTAAGCTTATCATGCAATTGATTCTCTCTCATCAATCTCAATACTGTTGCTAAGTGTTCGGCGTGTTCATCCTCATTCTTAGAATATATCAATATATCATCAATGAATACAATGACAAACTTGTCTAGATAATGACACAACATTCTATTTATCAAGCACATAAAATTAGTTGGAGCATTAGTCAAACCAAATGGAACTACAACAAACTCATAATTCCCATACCTGGTCTAGAAAGGAATCTTGTATATGTCCTCTTCTTTGATGCGTACTTGATGATATCTGGATCTCAAATCAATCTTTTAGAATACTGTTGTCCCCTTCAACTGATCTAACTAGTCATCAATTCTTAATAATGGATACTTGTTCTTGATGATAACTTTTTTAACCTGCATGTAATAAATTCATAACCTGAGGGTACGATCCTTCTTCTTCACAAACAATACTGATGCACCACAAGGTGATACATTTGGCCTGATGTATCCCTTGTCAAGCATTTCCTTCAACTGCAACTTTAACTCTACTAACTCTGGAGTGATCATCTTGTGAGGTGTCTTTGATGTTGGTGCTACCCCTGGTACCATCTCAATAGAAAAATCCACTTCTCTGTGTGGCGAAAACTCTGAAATCTCTGCTAGGAATACATCCTAAAACTACTGCAATATTGAGTACCTTTTCGTAAATTTTTCATCCTCAACATCCTTACATTTATTATTAGAAATATGGACTGCAAATAACACACACCCTTTTCTGCGACTTCGCTTGGCCTACATAGTTTTCACCATTCTAACTAATGTTTCCTTCTTCTTACCCTACAAGAGTCTATGTTCTCCATTGTCATCCAAACACTCAATAGCCTTGTCATAACAATCCACCTTGGTCTTGTTGATATATAGCCAATCCATACCCAAAAGCATACTATGTGATCCCAATGGAAGTACATTAAAATTTGTTGATGTAGGCATACCATTCAACTCGAATGCACGAGCTCTTACCCAATGATGAACTCTCTTCTTTATAACTGTAGCCAACTGCACTAACCATAATTATGCATGCACTTCTTTATTCAAACCACACTTATCCATCAGGTCAAGATTAAGATTAACATAACTAAAATTAGATTCAAGGTCAATCAATTAGAAACAACTTGATCACAAAGCATATTGTCCATCTCGATAATAGATGTCTGACGATCCACCTGCCTATTATCCAATGCTGCATAGATTCCTGGAATGCTTTGCTCAACATCCTCAGATGTTTGCTCTTCTTATGCACTTTAATCTGAGGCCCACCACCTTGATTCTACTGACAATCCCTCTTGAGATGCTCCTTTCCACATATCCAAGTATCCAACACTGCAACTTCCCCTTACCATCACCTTTATTATGCTTCCCTCCAGGCTGCGGCCCATTAAACTTATTATAAGGTGCAACATTTTCTTTATTTTTTGCATTTTGGGGTCTGGTTCTTTTCAACTACCATTTACCTTTACCTTTGTCTTTCCCTTTCCAACCTTGTTGAGATTTGGTCTTATGCTTTGATTTCTCATAACAGTTCTTCCATTTCCCAATGACTTCCTTAAGTGGCTGGGGCTCATCATACTCAATCTGATCTTTAAATGTTAATGGTAATTCATTGACAAATCTACGAACTTTTTCTTTCTCATATTTAAGATACGATACATACCTCAATAACTCCAGGAAATTGGTCGTATACTCCTCATCTGTCATCAATCCAATATTTAGATCATATAATTCCCTATTTTTACTCTTTTACTACATCTCTGATAAATAATTCTTCCTTAAGAGTCTCTTGGATTCATGCCAACTCAACTTCTCTCTCTAGATGTCTCTAACCACTTCACATCTTCCCACTAGATGATTGATTTCCCTTTGAGGCTAAAGATAACTATTACTTCCTTCATATTCTCTATGTAATCATGCAACTCAAAGAAATCCTTCATCCCAAGTAACCATGCCTTTGCATATTCCTACTTCTTTAGATCTTCATCAAAGGTAGGTGGCTTAGCTTTCTTGAATTCATCTAGAAAATGTCCCTTGTCACTCCTCCTGTAAGGATGATAATGATGATGACCATGATACTTGTCAGAACCATAACTAGAATATAACTTGTGTCCATCACCTCTCTTATCAAGTGTATCTAATAATATGCCATCTTTGATTGTGTCCTCCCTATATGACTTGTTCCCACCATGGGACCTAATTCTAGATGCTCCATTAGTCCTATCCTCCTACCCACGACTGATACTAAGTAGTCACTATCTCTACAATTCCGAAAAACTCTAAAGGATTATTGCATTAACCTTTTCTTTATTATCCTGGGCTTGACTAATCCTTTCATTATATGCTTTTCAACTTCTTATTTTTGCCTTCAAACTTCTCAGTGTGTTTGCTATGTCAGGAGAGTGCCCATCACCAAGTTTTTCATATGATCCATAGCGATAATATCATGAATTGTAGTCTACCATCTTGTTAGTCATATATGATCTTCTTCCTGCAAGTATACCATGTCAACTAAACCAAACATAACATAATCGACAAACCCTGGTGTAGTTCAGGGGAGGATATCTTATTTGCAAGATCCACCAAATTAGTGTAATAAATGTATAAACATAATCACAACAGTATATAAACATCATATCGATCATCGTCCAGATACCATGCATGACTATACCATAACCATGACAATACATGCATAACTACACATAGACACTGACATGAATAAAAAATGCATAGGCATCATGCACTCATGACAAACACATCCAAAAACAACAACATAAACTTTCTCTAATACCACTCTATAACAACCTCCTCCCACATTTACCCAAGTTACCAACCTTCCAAGGTAAAAATGTGATGAAGAGTTACTATGATATGATTCAAATCCCCATGTATAGTTAGGGAAGTGGAACTGGCAAGACAAGAACAATTTGACCTTCCTCACGAGCTACATAACCTTCAAGAGCTAGCCAACCCATTCAGCTATCCAACCCCTGAGGGAACTTGATGTTTAGCTGAACTAGATCCCCAGTCACTCCCATGACAAAGCATGCATGTGACTGAGACCCTCCAATCAATCCCAAAATAAGGCATCCATGCGACTGTGGCCTCTTCCAAGTAGTGTTGTGCTAGTGACCCTAGATTCTGAGCCACTTTTTCAAGGCTAGGTCTCAAGCCCCTGCCTAGAACTTTATCAAACTTCTAAAATTCTAGTTAACAATGAAATTAGGCTACTCATGCAAACATTTTAACAAGGAATTGACTTGACCCTTACTAGCCATGACATGCACTTGGTAAAAAATATCATAAACATGTAATGTACAGATCATAATAACAGATCTGAACATAGGGGTCTCATACTTATTTGAGGTTCGTCAAGAAGGATTGATGCCTCCGCATAATAGTTGTTTTATCATCTGTTAGGCCATACATTCACTATTCATTCATTTACTACTCAAAACATGATAATATCTTGTCATAAATCCATCCATATAACCAACATAATAACATAGATAGAACAACCATCAAAACCAAAATAGGAAAAGAGCTCTTATTAGTATATGCAAAAGGAAACCAATCTAGGGACTTCCATGTACCACTTGACCATAGATTGGGCTGAACCAAATATTTCTTTCAACCAATCACCCCCATGCCATATTCCAAGCATGAAAGTGGAACTCACAATAAAACCAACCAAGACTTCCTCAGGCCATAAATCTCGCTAAGGGATTCCTAGGCCCAAATGATGAACATACAGTTCAGGCTTTACTGCAATCCCCACCATATATCGTTCAACAAATCACTAGGCCCTAAAAAATAATGGATGCCTCTAGATCTCTCCACCTAAACCATGAGGAATTTGTTTGTCTCCACCTCTATGCTTTACTGTGTATCTTGCCATTACAAGTCAAGGGATTCCTAGGCCCAACGAGGTCTCCAACCTCTAGGATTTACTGTGTATCCCACCATTACTGGCTAAGGGATTCTTAGGCCTTGTGATTCTTCTTGAGATCACCCCACTCAGTTTCAAAACCATTTGACAATCCAACTCAAAAAATTAAGAGAATCCCCTCACACCATGGCTATCTGAAAATGGCAAGGCAAGGCTGAAAACCACTGTCACACCTGGAAAAATCCATGCCAATGACAATAAGAGAACGAAAAACACACATGTATGTACCATGCATGCCAAAACTAGCAAGGAAATCATACATGCAACTTGATACTTGCAAGTAATCCAGCTATAGCCACTTGATTCTCGCTCTTCCTTGCTTGACCTTTACTTCCCTTTAATTTCTTATCATTTCTTTGCCTTCTTTCCTCCAATGCTAGTGATTTGGTGCTCAAAATTATGCTCAAAAATTAAAGTGTCAGAATATTGATATTCTTAGCTGTCACTGAAATCCGAGCTCATATGCAGAAGTTAGAGCAAGTCAAAGTTCAGGTTTGAATTAGACACGTGGAAGGATTGGATGAAATGGAAAACATCACAGCGAATGGCAAAGTGCCAAGTGGCAGGTTGCCACTAGGTCCCTCATATCGCATATCGATGAAAAACAGAGGATGCAGGTTAAGAATCAGCCCCCATCAGTGTCAATTTGTGATTGCAATATCGCATATCACAAATCAGAGGTGGACGAGTATTACAAAATCATCCCCAACGAAGATAGGTTGTGATGTGATGTATCACATATCGGAATTGAAGAAAATGGTTGGTGTTTGTGATAAGGTTCTAGCAGTAATCGTCAATTGTGATTTCCGATAGATTGCCAGGACACGATATTTTTATATGTTACAGTTTATAACCCCGTCGAGTCCGCCGATGCCACAATGTATTTGTTTTGGTTCTTGTCGATTGCGATTTCTGAACCCACTGGGAAGTATTGCTCCGGTGGTTGAAATGTGGAAAATTTGGCGGAATTTAGGCCAAATTTGATGGTTAGTGGCCGTAAAAGGGGACTTTGTTGAGAAAATTGTGGGAGAACTAGGAGAGGTCATTACATCTTTAGTTCTTATCTAAATTTAGGTGCAAAAAGAGTCAATTCTAGCAGTTTTGGCTATTTTGAACTCATTGAGATAGGTTTCAGAGGCATTTGAGCATTGTAAACACACTTTTGTTGTAATTTGGAGCATAATAGAGAGGCCCAAGCATTGGAAGCTGGACCAAGGAGATGGAGCCTAGGAGGGGTGAACTCATCAAATCTCTTTGTTGTGTGTTGTATTTTTGTGTTCTTTGTTGTTATTTTTCTATTGTTCAGCATATGTTTTATGTTATAACATTTACATAAGAAACTCTCATGGGAATCAGTTAATTAAGAAATAAATGGTGAATACTTAATAACTTGATAAGAAAATGATAAATATCTTGGGTTTATTTATGAATGGGGAATTAGCACATCATTACTAATCTGCTCTATTTTAGATCAAGTTGTTATCAAAGCACTGGTTTTTGCTTACTAGATTTTCTTTGTGAAAGAAGGATTTAATTTTTTGCTAGTTTTTTGTAATGCTAACAAGGTTAAAACTCAAAAGAGGTGAAGGAAAGCTGGTTAGAAGCCCTGAATTTGGGTCAAGGGGAAGAGGAGCAAGGTTGCTACTCTCCAACACCAGTTTAGCTTCAAGTTGTAGTTGAAACTCCAGAGATCATGTCTCATGAAGGAAAACGTAAAAACATGACAGAAGATGAGAAGACCTTCAGAAAGTCTTTCTTTGATATGACAGAGATGGTGAAGGTCCTTTATGAAGAGAGGAATAGTAGGTTTCAAGGAGACAGTTCTAAACCTCCCAAAGGAGAAGTCTCTTCAGGAGGAGGTAATAGAAAAGGAGGTAATGGGAACGGAGACAAACCTCCAACCTCTCCACCATATTCTTCATCTTCGTCTTCACAAGAATCTTCACACTCTTCCACTAATACAACCCTTACTCATACTCATCATCATTCTTCAAAAGGAACTAGTAAGTCACCTTTTCTAAAACTTGATGTTAAATTTGAGTTGCGCATGTATAATGGTGAAGTGAATGCAAAGAAGATTGATAATTGGATTCGTTAGTTGGAGGTCTATTGTAGAATTCAAAACCTTCAAGAGGATGACATAAAGATTCAGTTAGCTTCCTTGAGAATGGAGGGTGCAACACTTGTATGGTGGGAATCAAAGACAGAAGAGGAGATTAAAAGTGATGGTAAGATCTCTATTACTTGGGATGATTTCATTGCCGCTATAAAAAGATAACACTACCCTTTAGCTCATATGCAAAAATGCATCATGAAATGGAAAAATTTCGTACAGTTAAAAGGTCCAAATGTGCAATAGTATACTCAAGAGTTTAGGGGAAGAGCTCTTATGCTAGGAATAGACTTGCAGTCACAAGATACTTTGCTGAAATACATAGGAGGTTTGCATAGCTATCTTCAACACACACCTTCTTATGTTTAATCCCACGAATCTTGATGAGGTCTATGTTCAAGCTACACACCTCGAAGTAAGAGGGAAAAATGTATAAGAAGAAAGTAAGAAGAAGCCATTCTAGAGCGGTGAAAAAGGAAAGAATTTTAAAGGAAAGCAGAATAAAAATTATTATGTTAATAAAGAAGGGGAGAAACCCGTGTGCGAGAATTTTTCCAAAGAGGACCATGATGAAGCACACTGTTGGAAGGAAGCGCATTGTTGGAAGCTTCATCCTGAATTAAGACTGAAGAAATTTAACAATAAAGGGAAACAGAAGAGAAATGCTATTGTACAACAAAACTTGGGTTTCGACACAGGTGATGAAACAAAGATTGCATCCACAATCACTAAAGGAAAAGTCATGGAAAAAACAAGAAAAGAGGAAGTCTTGGCAAGCACCAGCACAACAAATAACTCCAACAATGCTTCAAATGAAGAAAACAAAATTGGGTTGTTCCATATCAAAGTTATTTCCAAACACACCAAGATTGACACATTGTTTGACAATGGATCCCAGGAAAATTTAATTTCTATAGACTTGGTCAAGAAGTTGAATCTGGAAACTGTGCCTCATCATAAACCATATACGTTGGGTTGGATAACCAAGGATGAAAATATTCAAGTCACAAGGAAATGTGTTTTCAGGTATACTATTACTGCCAATTTCATTGATGAAGTCGAATTAGATGTAGTTCCACTAGATATTTATGGAATTGTGTTGGGAAGCCCGTATCTGTATGAATGGAAAGTTGTTTTCCATAGATTTGAGAAAAAATATCATTTGTTCAAAGATGGAGTGGAGTATATTGTGGGAGCCCATCGTAGAAAGCTTAATCTGTATTTTGCAAGCATAGCGAAAATGAAGCGACTGGTCAATTCTAGCACGAACCTTGTGCTCCTTATGATCAAGTAGAAGAATGACACAGATCATGAATCCTTTGCAGGCTGTGATGTGAAGCTGAAAGCCGAATTGGTTGATGTGGTCAATCAATATGGAGATGTGTTTCAAGAACCAAAGGGATTTCCACCAAAAAGGGGAATACAACATGAAATTCTGCTATAGCAAGACTATCCACTCCCAAATATAGATATGTATCGAATGCCAATTATGAAAAGTTTAAGAATTAAGAAACAAGTCCAGGAATTGTTAGATAAAGGTGCAATTCATCTCTCTAATTCGCCATGTGGTTAACCAAGTGTTTTGGTACCCAAGAAATATTTAACCTAGCGCATGTGTATAGATTATTTAGCTTTGAATAAAACTACCATAAAGAATTGATACCCACTGCCCATAATAGATGATTTGCTAGATCAGTTGAAGAATGCAAAATATTTCACTAAATTAGACTTGAGAAGTGGATATCATCAAGTTAGAAAAGCTTAAGAGGATATTTGGAAGACTGCTTTTAAAACCAAACATGGATTGTTTGAGTGGCTGGTTATGCCTTTTGGTCTTTGAAACACTCCAAAGACATTTATGAGAGTTATGAATGATGTTTTAAGATCCTTTCTTGATGAGTTTGTAATTGTCTATTTAGATGATATTTTGATATTCAGAAAATCTCGAGAAGAGCATGTTAAGAATGTGAGGAAAGTGTTGGATGTCTTGAAAAAAGAACAGTTATTTCTGAAGATGTCTAAATGTGAATTTGGGAAAAATTCCTTAGTTTATTTGGGCCACATAGTTGGAGGAGGTGAGCTGAAGATTGACCCATCTAAAGTTTCGGTCATTATGAATTGGCCAATACCCAAATAAGTCACAGAAGTAAGGAGTTTTCTAGGAACACTGCAATACCAGAGGAAGTTCATTGCCAATTTCTCTTCCATAGCAGCTCCACTACATGCTTTGACCAGTGTGAAGGTTATCTTCCAGTGGGGAGGCAAACAGAAAAAAGAATTTGATGATTTAAAATAAAATATTAGTTCAGCCCCAGTTTTAGCATTGCCGGATTTGAAATGACCATTTGAAATACAAACAGATGCAAGTGACTACGCCATGGGTGTAGTTCGTTTACAGCATATTAAGCCCATTTCATTTCATTTTGAGATTTTTAATGCTGATGTTATTAACTATCCTACATATGATAAGAGCTTTACGCATTGGTGCAAAGTGTGAAGAAATGGAAGCATTATTTAATGGGAAAATAAACCATTATTTACACCGATCATCAACCTTTGCAATATCTACAATCTCAAACAAAATTGCAGCAATCAAGGCACTTTCATTGGATGGGATTATTACAAATATTCCACTTGGTAATTAGGTACAAGAAAGGTATTTATAACAGATTTGTTGATATGCTTTTAGACCAGTTCTTAATGTAGCCGTTTTAGTCAAGAATCATTTTGTTTTTCTTGAAATCTATTTGAACAATACGTACATGATGCTGACTTTCAAGAGGTATATTCAAACTTGAGTCAAGGCCACCAAGTTGAGGAATTAGACTACCATGTACATGATAATCTATTGTATCATTCGGGAAAACTTTGTGTTCGACAGGGAGAGAGAGTAAATGTCACAAGGGAAGTGCACACTTCTCTTATTGCTGGATATTTAAGTGTAAGTAAAATAGTGGCAAATCTTCAGAGGTATTTTTACTGGCTTTGTATGCTTGAAAGTGTGTCATGTTTTATCATAGGTTGTTCATTGTGTGCAGTCAGTAAGCCTAGTAATAGGAAACTAGGATTGTACACACCACTTCCAGTGCCTTCACGTCCATGGGAGAGTGTTTCTATGTATTTTGTAGGAGGTCTTCCTTTATTAAGAAAAGATCATGATTATTTGTATGTAGTTGTGGATAGGTTCAGAAAGATGTGCATATTAATTCCCTGTAAAAAACAAATTACATATGAACAAAAAGCTCAACATTTCTTTCAAAATGTATGGGTTCATTTTGGATTACCTACTTCTATTGTAAGTGATCGTGATTCCTGATTTGTTGCCAATTTTTGCTCAAATTTATGGAACTTGATAGACACCAAGTTGAAGAAAAGTATAGGCTTCCATCCACAAATAGATGGTCAAACTAAAGTGGTTAGCACGAAAGTTATTCATTTTCTAAGAGGATATTGCAGCAAACATCCTAAGTTGTGGGATGAACAGTTGCATTATATTCAACATGCTTACAACTGAGCAAAACACTCTTCTACTCTAACTTTTCTTTTTGAGGCATGTCTTGGTTACTTTCCTAAATCACCTTTGAATTTCATCTTTGAGAAAGATGTAGCTGTAGATGGACATAGCGACATAAATAGAGCAAAGAAATTCATGGAGAAAATTCAGTTGATTCACCAAACCATTCAAGAATAGCTAGAAAGGAGTCAAGGCAAGTATAAGGGAAGGCATGATAAACATCATGTGGATCATCAGTTTCAAGCAAGTGATGAAATTTGACTTTACATTAGTAAGGAAAGGCTTCAAGGTGAAGGTAAAAAGCTGAAACCAATCCGTTATGGTCCATTTAAAATTTTGGAAAAGATTGGTAATAATGCTTTGAAGCTTGATTTGCCTTCATATATGCAAATTTATTTCGTTGTTAATGTTGAAAAATTGAGATTGTATGAGCCTCCTTTGATTGAAGATCAATGAGAAAGTGTACAGATTCCATCAATTAAAGATTTTTCTCCATAGTTTCTTAAGAGCTTCAGTAAGACACCATACTTAACAAAAGAACGACGTCAACAAAGAGGGGAAATGTTGATTATCTTCAAGTGGGTCCCAAAGGTATAAATCCTTCAAAGGAAAAATGGATTGAAGAAGGGAAGATGAGGGAACAATACCCTCATATGTTCAATAACTAAATATAATATTTTCAGGTCGAAAAGACTTCCAGTGGGGAGGAGTAATCATGCGATCAAAATTATGCCCAAAAGGAAAATTGTTAGAATATTGACACACTTAGCTTCAGATCGAATATCTCGTCATTCTGAATCCAACAGTGCGAACGTCACTCAAATCTGAGCTCATATGCAGAAGTTAGAGCAAGTCAACTTTCAGGTTTTACTTGGACACGTGATGGGATTGGATGACATGGAAAACGTCCCAGTGAATGGGGAAGTGCCAAGTGGCAGGTTGCCAATGGGTCCCGCATAACGTATATCAGTGAAAAATAGAGGATGTAGGTTAAGAATCAGCCTCAAGTAGCATCGATTTGTGATTGCGATATCGCATATCACAAATCGGAGGTGGACGAGTATTACAAAATTGGCCCCGCCGAAGACATGTTGCGATGTGATGTATCACATATCACAATTGCAGAAAATGGTTGGTGTTTGTGATACAGTTATGGTAGTAACCGCCGATTGTGATTTCCGATAGACTACCCAGACGCGATATTTTTATATGTTGCAGTTAAGATACTCGTCGGGTTCGCCGATGCCGCATTGTATTGGTTTTGGTCCTTGCTGATTGCGATTTCCGAACTCAGTAGGAAGTATGGCTCTGGTGGCCGAAATGTGGCAAATTTGGCGGATTTTAGGCCAAATTTGATGGCTAGTGGCCAGAAAACGGGACTTTGTTGAGAAAATTGTGGGAGCACTGGGAGAGGTCATAACGTCTTCAGTTCTTATCCAAATTAGGTGCAAAAAGAGTCAATTCTAGCAGTTTTGGCTATTATAAACTCATTGAGACAGGTTTCAAAGGCATTTGAGCATTGTAAACACACTTTGGTTGTAATTTGGAGCATAATAGAGAGGCCCAAGCATTGGAAGCTGGACCAAGGAGACATAGCCTAGGAGGGGTGAACTCCTCATCGAATCTTTGTGTTGTGTGTTGTATTTTGATGTTCTTTGCTGTTATTGTTTTGCTGTTCATCACATGTTTTATGTTAAATTGTTTATAACATTTACATAAGAAACTCTCATGGGAATCAGTTAATTAAGAAACAAATGGTGAATCCTTAAGAACTTGATAAGAAAATGATAAGCATCTTCGGTTTATATCTGAATGGGGAATTAGCACAACATTACTAATCTTCTCCATTTCAGATTAGCTAGAGTGCTCCAAGAATTCTCTAAGTGCCCAAGAGTATGGGAGAGAGACAATAGAGAGAGAGCTCCAAAATTGAACTGTCAAAAGGTTGTGAGCTGATCCTCAGAAGCCTTTGTACGAGTGAGGCCTCTATTTTCTTCATTTTCCATTATTTTTCTTTCATTTTCCTCCTCGCATGCAATCTTTGACTTTCACCTTCCTTTTCTCCTATTTTCCATTATTTTCATAAATAAAATGCCAATTAATGCCAGTTTTCCTTTCCAAATCCTTTGTGATCACCTTTTCCAATTTTCTTAGCCATGCTAAACCAAATGAACAACCATGCTAGAATATTTTTCCCAACATTCAACTTGGAATACGTGTCCCATGACCTTGGTTATTATTTTTCCTTTATTAACTTTATTACATGGATTTTTGACCAAGGTTGTTACAAATAAACACTAGCCCATAACACCCTCCAGATGTTATATAGTGGCGTAGAAAAAACAACAAATATTTCCACTTACATTTTAGGAAAGAAACTGACATACCCTAAAATCATATGTGTAACCATGTTGGTCAAGAATTCTTCTAATGTATTTCACCCATAGGGAAGTTCTTCGACCAATTCTCTCCCTAGGTAGGGAGATGGGTCACTTTTTCTATGAATTCAACATCCACTAAAATCTCCAAGTTGTCAACCATCGCCTTCTTACCAAAAAAGGTAGAGGTGAAGGCTTTAACTACTCCCTCAATGAAACCCTTAAAAAGTTGGATTAATTTCCACCATCTAACCTATTGAAGAAACACCACATATTCAACATATGTTTCAATGAGATCACTTCCAACTTGCTCATTTCTAATCACTAGCGGCATGAATGAACCCTTGTAGAATTTTGGCAAGGATTTGGCCTATACAGGAGGTAAAATGAGCATAGTGGAGGTTAGAAACCCTAACATATTGGAAAGCGGCATGGAAAACTCAAAAAAAGAAATGAAACATATAATGCAAATGGAGAAACCCTATATCATGTATTAGGTAACTAACAAATGTAGTACAAAATGTACTAATAAAAAATAATCACAACCAGAGGAGTTATGACCTAAATTATTCAAATTATGATAGTGGTGAATAATATGAATAGTTGTTGAAAGGAAAAGTTAACAGGTCAGATGCATGGTGCCATTTCACTAGAGATGATAAATATTTTAATCAAAACAAATCTCATCAGATTCGACAACCATCACCACAAATCATTTCACTGTATACAAATCGAAAATGGTTGATAACAGTAGTAAATTGTGCACATAACCAGATGTTTATCATTATTAATTTTATGTGGATTAAACCATAAAACCAATGAAACCCGAATTCATATTTAAATGACGATTATGATAACACAAGATCATGATAGGACTTAGCACGTAAGGAAAATATAAATAGTTTCAAAAGAATATATATATAAGTCATAGCAAGGTCAATACATCACCAAGCATTCATAATCATCTAGTTCACACAATGCATAAAAATAAATTATGGTTTGCACACAAATTTATCCAAAAATTATAGCAAGGGTATATATAATGTATGATAAAAACCTTATTATTCAAATTTTGTCTAAGTAAATAGGTTTATGACCACATGAAGGGGTTTGAAAACAACATGAGTCACATTGTTACTATATAAAAAGAAGACACAACCTTCACGTAATAAAAATGACCAAAAACTATAGCCAACCAAGTTTAAGATAAGTTTCAAGTTCTTTGAAGCTCCTGACACACCAATTATGAAATGAAAAGAAAGTCATATCACAATCTAGATGAAAACTTGTACTTTGAAAGTGAGAAGGGAGTTTGTTGGATGGTGAAAACCAGCATAAAGTTCATCCTGAAGGGGTGGCAAGAAATGATTTAAGCTTCTACGCATCATATGAGTAATCATATCTCTTGCATAAAATATCAAAGTAAAAATTATGATTCCTACCATTAAAGTGTGGTAGGACAGATGGGGAAATGTTTTTCATTTTCACTATTGAATCATGGTCCACAATAGGGAACCCAAATGCTATTTCCTCCTCTGCATTGTTTTCTCCTTGATCTTCACCATTTCCCCCATTAATCACTTCTTCCTCATCTTCCATTATGTTGTTTCCAAATAGATTATATTTGGTCTCAAAAAGTGGTAACCAATTTTGATTAATTCTTTCCTTTGGATTTGTCCTCCCTACCAACTCGGCTACAACAAATGATCCAACATTGGCAGTTGATTTCTTGTCTCATGTAGGTTGAGATACTCTAGAGTTTCTTTCTTCAGAATCCAAGTGCATGCTTATAGCCTCGTTTATCTAATTCTAGATAGATAGTTTACCCATAACTGATCCATAATTAGAAATAGGGATTTCAAAGATATCATATTTACCTTTACCCCTAGTTTTTGGTTTGGAACCTTTGCCTCTAGTCATACATATTTAAAAGAATTTTTTTTTTACAGAAAATACAAGGTAAACAAGCAAACCATACCACTAGCTCCAAGCAATTTTGACTTAGTTGTCTTCAACAAAATTCCATTTGCTGATAAAAATCACACCATGCTAGAAATAGAAAACTCATTTGCAGGAAAATTAAAAGAAGCAAACTAGATTGTTGGATCCTGACAATTCTGACTCAACTAGCTTCTAAAATAAAGCTTTTTTTGCTTGAATCAAACCAATTTGTGGGAACCAACATGACAAGGGCTTGTGAGGTATGCTTGAGGTGGCACTGTCTATTCTTACCTCCCCTCCTCCTCTAACTCTTAATTTCTATTGAATCGAATAAAAAAACTTAGATCACCAAGTTTTTATCCCTCAAGTGCCTCCCGAGCAACGACGCAAAAATGTTGGGTGGAATAAGTGATCAAACAATTACTCATAGTTACTTGTTAATCCAGGGTCGTAGACATAGAGACACTATATAGTTTATTCAAGGATTGAAACCATAGAGACTTGCTATGATAAACATCTATCTAACTGCCTAATAAATTTTCACATAAAACAACATGAAAACTTGCATCACCTTGGTTTTTGTCGAACATTTGTCTCCTAGAAAACAACGATCAAAATGCCACCAGTGGTACTTTTCACTCAAATCAATAAAGAAACCATAACTAAGGTACCATTTAGTTCCTAGTGCTAAACCCTCAAGGACCAATTTACCTTTCGTTCCCTCATGTCATCAAGTGGGCAAAGGACTCAAGAACTCACAATTGCTTCCAAGATAATATTGTATGAAAGAAAACCTAGGTTTTAACAAGCAACTCCTAATCAACTAGGTAGCGTTGTTGTTGCACAATTTTAAAGGCAAGTGTGACTAATCCCAAGTTTCCCGTGGGGTTATACCATTGCTAAAAACTCATCAGTGAGTTAGATACAAATTGAACAAAGTTAAATGTTTATATCCTATAACACACCATACTTCAAATCATCAAAACACAAGTCAGATCCATAGATTATCATTCATACAATACTACACATAGATTTCTTTTCTTACCAAAAAGGAAGGGAACATAAATAATGTTTGAAGTTCAGATCCAAATCTTCACTTAACACTGATAAGTATAATACAAATTCTTTCTATTAAAATATGAATCTATAGAAAATATTTACAATGACCTTATGTGAAGACTATGCACAAACCTTTAGTCATTCCCTTGTATCAACACATACAAAGCTTTGATTCACATAATATTCTCAGAGTTTAATGTAGTCTTTGGATACATAATCCATGGATCCATCAAGATATATAAAAACAAAGGAGTTCAAACTATGTTATCTAACAATTATAAATAGTTCAGAGTGCATGGATCTCTTTGAGAAAAAACCTTATGTTTTCAAAGAATCTTTGCAAACCATAAATGGTGATCATAAATGAGATTTATTAGGCTACCTGCATTACTGTTTCTTGTCAGAGGAAACATAGTCTTGCATTAACCAGAGACACCTCACAACAATAAATCTTAACCCTATATCTGCAATTAATCATACAATGCATGCATTTTCAGACAACAAGGTTATTGTTTTGACTGTTGTCAGCTAAAGAACACTACTAGTATGTAAACACTCCAAATTTGATCTAAACCAGAGGGCAAGTATGCCCTTCTATCAATCTACACATACTCAATTATAACATTCAGTGGTTCGAATAAAAAAAAATGTAAGTAGTAATAACACATAAATATAAAAAATTAAACCTCCGATCTATGAAATACATATAAAATCCACCCAAAACAAAGGCAAGTCTTTCAAATCCAAGATATACAAACACAAGCTTTTAAGCATTAGAACAATAAAAATATAGGATGGAAATGTGTTGGGTTGGTGGGCAAAAGCCAACCAACATTGTTTCCTCTCTGAAATATTAAATCACAATGAGCTTAACACAACGAATGAAAGAACTTGAACATCAACATTTATTATAAAACTCCATAGTCTTTACATAAATAAGTACAGAGAGGTTTGACCCAGTGGTCTCGCTAGTGAGTGGTATTACAAGCTTAAAACAACAAAGAAACTTAATGGCTCCATCACTAACATGGCTCAAGTACAAGGTTAGAATTTTATAATAGTTATAGTACATGATATTGCTAAAACTAGTCATTCTTGATCTTGGTTTGAAATAAAAATTAAAGAAATTCGAACAGTCTCCAAACTTGGATCAAAATGATAAGAAGGTCATCTAAAATAGGGGTGAATCAATGCAATTTGATTTAAGACTCAAACAAAGGAACCTTGAGCCTTGACTTGCTATTGAATGAACTACCATATGATGATACCAATTAGATGTGCAGGGTTTGACCAACAATCCAATTCGAGAAGTGACAGAGTGTAATGTTTTGCTCCAAGGGACCCACATGCCACTTTCTTATTGGAAGTTGTATGCATAAGGCCTCTTAAATTCTAACCTTCAAGATTTGCTTGATTTTTCTTTGTGTTTTTTTAAGAGATTTTATAGCATGAACCTTCTCATTCATATAAGGTAAGAGAAGTCACAAGAGCCTCAAAGAATATTTTTATATCACACTAAAAATCCTCTAATTTAGAATTATTTTCAAGACCAAAAATGACTTTCCACCTTTTATTAATCATTATCTCAATGTTAAAGTTTGAATTAAAGTTCTCCTAAATTTCCACTCCAAGATATTTGTATGAAGTAAATTCCTTTATGTTGGTATTGTCATGTATACATAATTAGTGTTAGAGCCTAGATTTACCTCAGGTTGAAAAGGTAGGATCCAGGGCCAACATCAAACCACACTTAGCCTGGTAGCTAGCCCTACCAGGTCAGGAGAGGGCTCTCTCCGAGTCAATCTCAGCTAATTATAATCACTAAAGGCTTGAGATGACTGATTTGATTTCTGATCTTAGGCTAGGTATAAATGTAAGGGAGTTTTCTTGAATAAATTGATGATTTTGTGGGCTCTAAGGGAAAGGCAGATCTTGGGTGTAGGGAATGAGGCTCAGTCTTGCAGGGATCTCAATGGGGCAAGGTAGGCAACTGTTTTTGGCACTTTAAATCAAGTGAGATGGATGGATCAGATAGAGGAGGAGTTGAAGAGGGCAAGATAAGCCATGGATCCTCTCCAAATAGTGGAAAACATCAAAAAATAAAGCAAACTTCAAGTAGAGCACTGCAATTTCAATGTATTCTACTTACACTCTTGTTTGATTTAGCTGAGAAGAAGTAAGAGAGAAAATGAAATACATAACACATGAATAAATTCACAAAGACATAAGAAAGCACTGTACCAAAACAAATGCCACAAGGATCCCAAAGAGTACTGCAAACCCTGGTCTCAATTCCTTAGCCAAAATGCTGATATGAGTGTATAATGAAACTCCTTGCTTTCTCAAGAGTCCAACCATGCTAATGACTAAAAAAACACATAATATAGACAAAGAATAGCTTATCCTTGCCTCTAGGAGTCGAGATCACATGTTTAGGATCTGATCCAGCTAATTCTAAACTAGGAACTAGAAATCAGGCAATGAAACAGCATGCCTCTATAAACAAGGGAACTGATTCATTCAGTTTCAAACAACTTTTTAACTGATGAATCTACCTAACCAAGTGGAAATTTGACATATTTACATCATGGTCCATCGATGTACATGAAACTACATCACAATTTGACATTAAGAAAGTGAAAAAGTAAAACTGGCCAAAATTGGGCGAAAAACAGAGCAATACTTGGTCAAACTCGCAATTTTTCCTCTATGCGCTGTGCTTGTTTGGACCCACTTTTGGAGGCCTTCCCAATGTCCAAATAAGCACAAAGTATGCTTTTTGGAAAGGTATACTTGTCTACTTTCCAACCCACGTGGAATGTTTCAATTTGGCCTTCATTTGTCTTGTCAAAAATCAAATCTCCCAAGACTGCTTCCTGTGTGTCAAAATAGGGGTAGTAAGGTCATTTTTTGAGTGTTTTTGACCTTTTTGAGGGCTCAAAACCTGCCCAAACTTCTTGGCCATATGTAAGCAAACATAATTTTCCATGCCAAATCCACAAATCCTGAGTTTTTGTGATTTTGAGCCTCCTAGAAAAAGCGAGCACCACGTGGCGCAGTGCATGGGGCAGAAATTTCAGTGTTTTAGTGCCAAAAATTCCAAAAATGCAAAAAGTGTCCCAATTTTTTTGAAATTTGGGCTGAGTCTTCTCCATCAGGTGCTGTGATTGGCCAAGGAACCCTCAGCCAAGATCTAAATTTTATCTTGCGCTTTTTGCCTTCTCGATCTCTTCTTCAATTTGGCCTTCCAGCTCCTGAGTCTAGCTTGGCACACCATATTCCTTGACAAATAATGGTATACCATGTTTCTCAAGAAGTTTTTCTCCTTGTTGGCCTTCTCCAACAATATCTCTAAGTGGATGTTGGCTCTTCAAGTCAAGACTCCCGATGCTTGCTCATGTGTGAGTTTTCTTGATGAGATTTATGGTGATTAGGTTTTTGCTGTCAAAGGTATGTTTGTATGAGGGGCTGTGGAGGGAATGTGGAGGCACTGTGTATGAGAGGTTGGGTAGATTGTTTGTAGGGATTTTGAGGGAATTAGGGGGTTTTATGGATTTTTGTGGTTTGGGAAAAATAGGATTGGGGATAGGGATATATGATTTTGTTTTGGGATTATGGGAATTAGGTAATAGGGGAAGAAACTAGGCAATTGAGTGAGGGAGTGGAAAGGTAAGGGAATGACTTGGCAGCCAAACAACAGTGCAAAGCCTATGTACTATTTCCTTTGAGAGATACAAGAGGTAGGGTTTGATTTTTATTTACACAATCGCCATAAACCTTAAAGAAAACTCCTCCACTAGCAATGAAGAGATGGTGACTTACTTGCACATTCAAAGATTTAAGCAATTTTGGCAACTTGAGAGAGTTTAGGATAAAATTGGGCTTGGCATCTCTATGCGCCATGCCACAAACCCAATGCACCACGCCAGTTATGTGTGCCATGCCTGTTTAAATTTTCACTCGAAATCACAGCCCAATGCGTTGCGCCAATTATGTGCGCCGCGCCAGTTGCCTAGTGTGCTGTGCCACCATACCTAGTGCGTAGAGCGTTGTACAAGAGACTTTTGGAGGCCTTCCCAGTGTCCCAATTGGGCGTAGGATAGCTCGTGGGAAAGGTTATTGAGTCTACATTCCAATCAAACTAGAATTGTTGAATTTGGAGTTCATTTTCCCGGTCAAAAATCATATCTCCCAAGACTGGTCGAAATGTGCAAAATGAGGCTGCCTAAAGGCAGAGTGCGGTTGCAGTCAACTTTTGAAGGTCTTCCTCAACTCAAAATTGAGCTCATGATAGCTCATTGGAAATATGTTTGTGTCTAATTATCATTTGAATTATAAAGCAAGTCATTTGGCCAACCAAGTTAGGAGAAAACTTGATTGTCTCAAGGCTACTTCATAGGTGCATCAATTCTCCTGAGGCAACTGTATTTTTGACATTTCTCTAAAACCATGACACCTGTGTAAAAAGTGAAAGAGGTTGTTATTCCTTGGCATATTATGGACAAAAAACTCTCTCATTTTTCCCAAATTCATCTTTTATTGCTCAGAAACATCGTTGGAGTAAAACCTATCCCAATGTGTGGAACAAGGGATTTGTTGAAATGAAGTGAAATGAAGAGGATAAAGGGCTTCTAAATTCTTGAGAAAATTTTGGGAAGTAGGGAGGGATGTTAGGAAGTAGGGGAAAGTGGAATTTCAAATATTGAGTGAGGGGAAGGGGTCCAAAAGGGCAAAACGCAGGCCTAGCCTAGAAAATTGTCAAGTTGTAGCAAGAAACTAGGGTTTGTGCGAAAATGAAGAATTTGGGGGATCTCAGTGACGGGAAGTGTTTAATAAGGTACATTAAGGATAGGGGAAGGTGTATGAACATAATAATACAATATTTTCTGATGATTTTACCATCCAAGAGAAATTACCTTCAAAACCCTAGGAGAGGGAAATGAACCTTACCTAGGCACAACTGAAGCATGAACAAGGTGTAAAATGACCCATTGGAACCTAACATGATGATAAAAACCCTCTGAAGGATGGTACACTAAGCTGAATGGTGACATGGACCTACATTTGGACAACTTTGAAAGGAGTGAAAGCAAACCCTAGACCTAATACCTAGTGACCAAATTTTGCTTTAAGACTCACTGAAATGACAAAATTTGACCTTGACACCTTAAAATCACTTTGTAAGAGCATGTTTGATCACTGGAGGAAGGCTACAAATACTGAAACTAACATTAGCTCCAATGGGGATGGTAGCTCCTTGGAGGTGCCAAGAACTACAGATCTATGGAAGAGCAGACAGTGCCTTCATCCATTGGGCAATGGAGTCAAAAACTCAAGCTGAAATGCATGACCGAAAACTGACGGCTCTACGACACAAATTGACTCTCACTCAACTAAAAACTTACTCAATACTTAAACACAACCGACAAATTGAAAATGATGCTCAAAGTAGAGCTTATTCATCAAAACCTACTCTAACAGTTTCATTCATCACCTAATCAAGTGAAATGAAACAACCAATGCAACCAAGTAAGTATTCTGGCTGCTTTTTGAATTCTTTGCAAGTGCTTGCTTTTGAACAACAAGAGAGAACTACTGAAAGGCAACTCCCATGAAAACTTGTGAACAAATCCGTTGAATACTATGGATTCTCTATCTGCCTCCAAAAACACTGCATAAGGATCTTGAAGTTCATGCACATTGGGACTTACTTCATCCAATGAATTACTTCTCTTCTCTTCATACCATGAATGAAAACTTTGATCTGAGCTTTGTGACGAAACTCCTGCTGAAAATGACAAAGAAACCGGCTACCGGATCAAATTTGTATCAGTACACGTCTAAAGCTCACAGATAGGAGAAGGACTTTGACTACAGACATCATCCAACACATCAGCTATTGGATCGTGAAAAACTTGAAAAGACTGCTGCAACCCATTTTCTATTGGTTCCGATGAGATAATATGACTTTCTACAGGCTGCTCATTTGAAGATATTATACTATGCAATTTTCCCTTCAGAAATTGAAATGATTCAAAACAAAAAGGTGCGGAATCATCTTGCATCATTTGATCATATGGTTCGGCTTCCAAATATTCATCTGCAACCTGACATTCAATGGAATTTTGGGGCTGCAACTCTAGATATGAAAAATCTTGAACAAGGTTTTCATTGCCCTCAAGATGGTCCAAATCAAGACTTGTCGACAGTTGATCCCTGATTGCATGAATGTTGTCTCTGATGAACTGAAACGAAGCAAAACAAAAAGGCAAATATCCTTCACTTACTTCAAAATTTGTTGCACTTTTCTTGTCACTGTCATAGCTGATATGCATTGGTTGATCACTATACTTGAGCTGCTGAAAGTGAACTTCTTCCTCCCACAAACTAGCTGCTGATTTGTCTGCGATATTAGCTTCTGTTTGGAGAACATAATCATCATCATACTGATCAAACTGAGGCAAATCGTCAGTATAAAACACATCATCAAGCATACATGTCATATCAACAGATCTCTCTTCTCCAAGATGATCAATAAAACAATCATTATCAGATCTATGACACCTAGGATAAGAAAGAAGATGTTTTGGAGCAGCCATTTGTTATTCTTCGATCAACGAGCAATGGGCTTGAACATTATACTCATTCCTTGTGGTGTTCCTTTATATCATCTCTTCCACTGCACTTGCCAAAATGTCAAGCTTTACCTCTAGAGATGTTGATTCCTCCAGATCTATGTTTTTCATCTCTTCTTCCTTCAACTTTGCCCTTCGGATCAGAAAATGAGTCTCTACATCTACTGCAATATTCTGCATCTCTTCAAGTGTTGCAAGATTCCTTTCTCTTAGCTGAAACTCCATTTCTAAATCAAAGGCAGCCGGGTAGTGCAAGAGAGCGGATCCAGGAGGAGGTCTTATATTAACTGGCATCGAAAAATAGACTTGGTAAAATCTGGCAGAAAACTGTTGTATTGTATCCCTTGGTTGTCTTTTCAGCTGTTTATACTCTTCTATAATCAATAAAAGGTTTTGTCTTACCACCCACCTATCGAGGAAAACTTTGACGAATTGCTGGAAATCTGAGATGCTCACATCAGGGAAGGTTTTGAACCAACTCTTGACTTTGCCTTGCAAAGAAAGAGCAAAAAGCCTTATACTGACATCTTCTTCATCAACTTCAAAAAGGTCAAGAAAGGGCTCAAAATTCAATACATGTCTCTCAGTAGTGATATTGTCGCATTCACCATCAAATCTTCGTAGATATAGGTCATGATTTTTAGGGAAAGCATGGGATATAGGAGGTAAAATCAGAGGCTTGTATCGATCTAGAATTTTACAAGGTAGTGGGGTATGTACAGAAGGTATAGAATTAGTCTTGGTCTCTTGGGGCTCATCAATTTGAAGACAGTCATCACAAGATTCAGAAGAAGGGTCTTGATCAAGCTCAAAGGCATGCAAATCTTTGGTATTTACAATCTTCAAAGGGAAGGAATCAAATACAGGTCGAGGATCATTTCTCAAATACAATATACTTTGCAAAGCCTTCTTGACATTGTCGGGAAAAGAGAAGAAATAATTTACAACAAAGAACAAAATGTCTTGGATGAAATTCCAAATTGAATACTTGATCTTTCCATATTGTCCTTTCATGTTTTTTCTCGTCGGGTTCATCCTCCAGTGGAGTCTTTGGATCTGATCTCAAAAATGATTTGGAAGCGCTAGGTGAATGATTTTATCCTTTCTCGTGTTTGATCGTTGTCCACCATCAACAATCAGATCTGAACTTGATACATGTACTGGGGTGATCGTTAGATCAGATGTTCAGTTTATGAACTAGACCAGAGATTGACTGAAGTAGCTTTTATCTACTTGCACTAATGCAAAGCAAAAGTGTTTCGAAGGCTACCTCGCTAACTTCAGGCTCTGTCTGTAGTCTACAAAGCCAAACAATGAAAATAAACTTTTTTCCCCAATATGGTTGCCACTATGTTAGAGCCTAGATTTACCTTAGGCTGAAAAGGTAGGATCCAGGGCCAACATCAAACCATGCTCAACCTAGTAGCTAGCCCTACCAGGTCAGGAGAGGGCTCTCTCCGAGTCAATCTTAGCTAATTATAATCACTAAAGGCTTGAGATGACTGATTTGATTTCTGATCTTAGGCTAGTTATAAATGTAAGGGAGTTTTCTTGAATTTGATGATTTTGTGGGATCTAAGGGAAGGCAGATCTTGGGTGCAGGGAATGAGGCTCGGTATTGCAGGGATCTCAATGGGGCAAGGTAGGCAACTATTTTTGGCACTGTAAATCAAGTGATATGGATGGATCAGACAGAGGAGGAGTTGAAGGGGGCAAGACAATCCATGGATCCTCTCCAAACAATGGAAAACATAAAAAACTAAAGCAAACTTCAAGTAGAGCACTGCAATTCCAATGTATTCTACTTACACTCTTGTTTGATTTAGCTGAGAAGAAGTAAGAGAGAAAATGAAATACATAACACATGAATAAATTCACAAAGACATAAGAAAGCACTGTACCAAAACAAATGCCACAAGGATCCCAAAGAGTACTGCAAACCCCGGTCTCAATCCCTTAGCCAAAATGCTGATATGAGTGCACAATGAAGCTCCTTGCTTTCTCAGGAGTCCAACCATGCTAATGACTAAAAAAACACATAATATAGACAAAGCATAGCCCATACTTGCATCTAGGGGTCAAGCTCACATGTTTAGGAGCTGATCCAACTAATTCTAAACTAGGAACTAGAAATCAGGCAATGAAACAACATGCCTCTAGAAACAAGGGAACTGATTCATTCAGTTTCAAACAACTTTTTAACTGATGAATCTACCTAACCAAGTGGAAATTTGACATATTTACATCATGATCCATCAATGTACATGAAATTACATCACAATTTGACATTAAGAAAGTGAAAAAGTGAAACTGGACAAAACTAGGCGAAAAACAGAGCAATACTTGGTCAAACTCGCAATTTTTCCTCTATGCGATGCACCTGTTTGGACCCACTTTTGGAGGCCTTCCCGATGTCCAAATCAGCTCCAATTATTCTTGTTGGAAAGGTTTGTCTGTCTACTTTCCAACCCAAGTGGAATTTTTCAATTTGGCCTTCATTTTCCCTATCAAAAATCAAATCTCTCAAGAATGATTCCTGTGTGTCAAAGTAGGGGCAGCAAGGTCATTTTTTGAGTGTTTTTGACCTTTTTGAGGGCTCAAAACCTGCCCAAACTTCTTGAACATAGGTAGGAAAACATAATTTTCCATGCCAAATCCAAAAATGCTAAGTTTTTGTGATTTAGAGCCTCCTAGCAAAAGCGAGGGCCACGTGGAGCGGCGCATAGGGCAGAGATTTCTGTGTTTTAGTGCCAAAAATTGCAAAAATGCAAAAAGTGTCCCAAATTTTTTGAAATTTGGGCTGAGTCTCTCCATCAGGTGCTGTGATGGGCCAAGGAAGCCTCAGCCAAGATCTGAAGTTTATCTTGTGCTTTTTTCCTTCTCGATCTCTTCTTCAATTTGGCCTTCCAGCTCCTGAGTCTAGTTTGGCACACCATATTCCTTGACAAATAATGATATACCATGTTTCTCAAGAAGTTTTTCTCCTTTTTGGCCTTATCCAACAATCTCTCTAAGTGAATGTTGGCTCTTTCAAGCCAAAACTCCCGATGCTTGCTCATGTGTGAGTTTTCTTGATGAGATTTATGGTGTTTAGGTTTTTGTTGTCAAAGGTATGTTTGTGAATGTGGAAGCACTGTGTATGAGAGGTTGGGTAGATTGTTTGTAGGGATTTTGAGGGAATGAGGGGGTTTTATGGATTTTTATGGTTTGTGAAAAATAGGATTTGGGATAGGGATATATGATTTTGTTTTGGGATTACGAGAATTAGGTAATAGGGGAAGAAACTAGGAAATTGAGTGAGGGAGTGGAAAGGTAAGGGAATGACTTGGCAGCCAAACAACAGTGCAAACCCTAGATACTATTTCCTTTGAGAAATAAAAGAGGTATGGTTTGATTTTTCTTTACACAATCACCATAAACCTTAAATAAAACTCCTCTACTAGCAATGAAGAGATGGTGACTTACTTGCACATTCGAAGATTTAAGCAATTTTGGCAACTTGAGAGAGTTTAGGATAAAATTGGGCTTGGCAGCTCTATGTACCGTGCCAAAAACCCAATGTTCCATGCCAGTCATGTGCGCCGCCCCTGTGTAAATTTGCACTGGAAATCACAGCCCAATGCGCTGCGCCAGTTGCCCAGTGCGTCGCGCCACCATACCCAGTGCGTAGTGCGTTTTGCAGGAGACTTTTGGAGGCCTTCCCAGTGTCCCAATTGGGTGCCAGATAGCGTGTTGGAAAGGTTATTGAGTCTACTTTCCAACCCAATTTGAATTTCTTAATTTGGAGTTCATTTTCTTGGTCAAAAATCAAATCTCCCAAGACTGGTCAAAATGTGCCAAATGAGGCTGCCTAAAGGCAGAGTGCTGTTGCAGTCAACTTTTGAAGGTCTTTCTCAAATCCAAATTGAGATCATGATAGCTCATTGGAAATATATTTGTGTCTAGTTATCATTTCATGTATCAAGCAAGTCATTTGGCCAACCAAGCGAGGAGAAAACCTGATTTTCCCAATGTCACTTTAGAGGTGCATCAATTCTCCCGAGGTAACTGTATTTTTGACATTTCTCTGAAACCATGATACCTATGTAAAAAGTGAAGGATGTTTTTCTTCCTTGGCCTATTTTTGAAAAAATACTCTCTCAGTTTTCCCAAATTCATCTTTTATTGCTCAGAAACATCGTTGGATTAAAACCTATCCCGATGTGTGGAACAAGGGATTTGTCGAAATGAAGTGAAATGAAGGGAATAAGGGGCTTCTAAATTCTTGAGAAACTTTTGGGAAGTAGGGAGAGATGTTAGGAAGTAGGGGAAAGTGGAATTTCAAAGATTGAGTGAGGGGAAGGGGTACAAAAGGGCAAAACACAGGCCTAGCCTAGAAAATTGTCAAGTTGTAGCAAGAAACTAGGGTTTGTGCGAAAATGAGGACTTTGGGGGATCTCAGTGATGGGAAGTGTTTAATAAGGTACATTAAGGATAGGGGAAGGTGTATGAACCTCAGGATACAAGTTTTACTGATGATTTTACCATCCAAGAGAAATTACCTTCAAAACCCTAGGAGAGGGAAATGAACCTTACCTACGCACAACTGAAGCATGAACAAGGTGTAAAATGACCCAATAAAACCTGACATGATGATAAAAACCCTCTGAATGATGGTACAATCAACTGAATGGTGACATGGACTGACATTTCGATAACTTTGAAAGGAGTGAAAGCAAACCCTAGACCTAATACCTAGTGACCAAATTTTGCTTGAAGAGTCACTGAAATGACAAACTTTGACCTTGACACCTTAAAATCACTTTGTAAGAGCATGTTCGATCACTGGAGGAAGGCTGCAAAGTCTGACACTAACAATTAGCATAGACAATCGTTTTGTTTTGCTTATCATAATTTTTTTTCTATCAATGTTCACTATCACTCTCGAGGTAAACCAAATCCTTGAATATTTGGAGTTGCTTGCAGAAATGAAAGGGACACCTTATCATAAGAAAAATATCATTAGTACAAAAGAAAGATGTTGATTATTATAGTTAAATTAGTGTTAGTGTGACCTACTTCTTCCAAACATGCCTATAACTTGTCAATATAAATGCCCAAGAGAATAGGGCATGCAATACAACTTTGCTTAACTCATACATTATATTTCGTTTCTCTTAACCAACAAATTGTATTATTGAACTTATCAATAAAATTCTTGTACAACATTTATCATAACAACACTCTACTCAAGATAGTTATTAGTACATTCATTTTAGATGATCCTACTAGAAAATGGTGATCAATTGTTTAAAAATTTTATCCTAATTTTTAGCCATATGCTACTCATTTTTTCAACATAATTCCATACTAAGAGAGGAATAATCATAATAATAAAGAGGTTTGTTTTTTTCCTTGCATTATAAATAAGGAAAATAAGCTTTTGAGTTCATGTTTTAGGCAAACAATTCTCCAGTGTAAGATTACAAAACTTAAATGTGAAGAAAGAAAGACAATTCCTTTTTTTTAGGATTTTTGCTTCATAAATTTTTATGTCCCTAACTTATCTTTTACAAAACTTCTAATTGAGTTCTATTTTTTTAAAGTAAAAACTATTTACTTTCTGTAAGCATTTAAATATTATCTAAAGCATTAATAAACTTAAAAATTTCATTAAAACAATTAAAACAAAATTTCATAAAATATTATTAATAATTATAATAAATAATAATGTTACTAATTTTAATTTTTTTATAAATTAATTAAATATCATTATAAATTTTAATAATATTAATAAAAAATAATAATAATAATATAATAAAATTTGTTTTTAAAAAAATAAAAAATATAAAAATATAAAAAATCAAAAATCGGCACTCTCTAGCAAAGTATTATGATTAGTAATTTAAATATTTAAAATGAAATTTAAAAATTTAATTTTAAATTATTCTTTATTTTGAAAATAACTCTTCATTGTCATCACGTCATATGCTTAAACCAAACCTTCTTCGCATTTCATATTCTTATTTTTATGTGTTAAGTAAACATGAAATAGTGAATTGCAAGCAAAAAGTGATTGAAATTATATAAACATTACATCCATGGGTAGGATAGATGCAGGTCTGCCTTCAATCGTTTGCACAGTGGTTCCAGCTCACCCTCACCCCACCTTCGTTTCGGACAGCCCCAACCCCAAAGTGTCTTCAACAACATTAAATATTTTTCACCAAACAACTCTACTATCTCATGGAATTGATTAACATATAGCCTCTTCAGCTCCTTCAACTTCCCAACCCTAGAATGCTTCGCAACTTTGTGGATCTAGTAGCCTTCAATTCCTCCAAAGATATCAACATCTCAAGATTTGGCAGCTCCTCTAGTATTACAAACCCAGAGATGTGCAGACGTTGAAATTTTGAAAGACCACAAAGCCCTTCTATTTGTGTCAATTTCTTACAATCCCTCAAGTACAACCTCTGAAGGTTTGTCCAAACACAGTCTGGAAAGAATACCTCCGATATTATCGTAGCATACAGAGATACCTCCTTGAGCACGAACAAGCATTTTTCCGATATTCAAGAATTTGTCATTGTCATGGAAGGACTCCAACTTATTCAACTCTCTTTCTTCTTCAATATTTTTAAATGGCAGTTCTAGCAACGGACAACGCTCCACCGCTAAATATAGAAGATTGTTCATCTTCAGAAGTTCCTGTGGTAAGTGTTCTATCCCACAATAGTAGAGGCACAATATTTCCAACTAAGTCAATGGTAGAAAGTGATTGGGTAAGTACTTCAATCTAGGCGCTCCCTCGAGATCCAATTTTTTCAAGTTCTAGGGCAAAAAAAGAGGCAACACTTCCAACAAATAGTTTCCTATTGCCAATTCTTCTAAATTGCATAGGTTCCCACTCCAACTGGGTAATTCTTTTAAGTTCACTCCAACCATGTGTATTCTGTCAAGCATTGTTGATGTTGAAGCTGGGGGGAAGATTCTGTCACATTATAACAATGTGAGGTATCTAAGATGTTGAGAAATGACAATAAGAAATTCCAGTTTAATTTGTTCTTGAATTAAACTGTGAATTAAATTCGAATTCTATTCTCATAGCAACTTAAAATAGTTAAATTAAGTTTATTAAACTTACTTAACTTAGGAAATTCAAGTTGGAAGTCTTTTGGAAGTCATGTATATGTTCTCCCTACTTTGTAGGAGTCTAGTATCAGTTAATTGTGAGTTGTAAAATAGAAGACTCGGTTTCATGAGTCATTTCAGTTAAATTAGTTCTCAAACTGATTGAGAGAACTAATAGTGAGTTAACAGTCAGTGGTGACACTAATGAACTCCACCAATGCTACTCTAGTTAAATGAACATTCACCCATTAGAAGCTCATGCATGTCGATTTTGAGAAAGACCCAGTTGAGACTAGAGTGCAGGGACAATGTACTATTTGTTTTAGATTTTTCTGAGTTGCACTAATAGTGCATGCAATCAAGAACCGATCCTTGAGGGATTGCGCTATTTTTAGATGCTTTATTTCCCTTCAAATACAAGTTATCCTTCATAGGAATTACACATTGGAATATAGACTTGGAGAGCTTGTGAATTGGTTATTCTTTGGCCTTGAGCTTGCTTTTGAGTTGGAGATTGAATTTTCCGAGTGCTAGGATTGTTCTAGAGAGAACAATTATTGTAATTTCATATTTATTTTTAGGATTAATACAAAACAGATTGTGGGGTTTTGAGTTGTGGCTTTCCCTGGATATTTATTCTATTATGTGCCTTTGATTCTCTTCTTCTATTGATTATTGTTTTCTCTATGTTTATGGGCTTCTGTAGTAAAGAGTAGAAGTAGATTCTTGTCTCTTGCTTTATCAAATTGCATTAGCTTGTGAATCTACAGGATTTTCTACATGGTATCAGAGCAAGATTATTTTTTGGGCCATGAGTTTGTAGAGTAGATATGAGAATTTTTGTGCAAATTTTCAGAAACAAATTGCAGATTTGGATTCCTTGGGAAAATATACCCAAATTCAAAAAAACAAATCGACTGAATCAGAGTTCGAATGAGGGAGCTATCGCTCATTTAAAATATTCTCTATAGAGGAGATTTCGAAGTTTTCAGTTTCTGGGTTACAGGTGAAAGTCAAATTTGCAATACATACTTCAGGATTGGCAGATGGTGTTCCATGGGTTGAGGCTTGGGTATGCCTTGGAAGGAAGCTTGAATTTCATGGCCTGGAGGGAGAGGATAGAGGTTGTGCTGGAGGACAATGGCTTGAAGGAATTTGTTAAACAAGCAATTCCTAAGCCAGCAGCTACTGATGCACAAAACTTGGCCGAGTGGAAGAAGTGTGTGGTGAAGGCAAGGTGGATAATCCTTGAGGGAGTTTGAGATCATATCGTTTCGAGTCTCCATGGAAAGGAAGCCCTGCATGCTTTGTGGAAAACATTGGCGAACTTGTATGAGAATAGCAATGATCAAAGGAAGTTGGCATTGAAGGATAAACTTCGTAAAATCAAGGTGGAGAAAGTCGAGACGATTCCAAAGTACTTGACCAAGTTCACTCAATGTCGGGATGAACATGGAAGTGTTGGAATCATAGTTTACGAGGAGGATATGGTGAGCCTTGCTCTTCTTGGACTCCCAAAGAGTTGGCATAGTTATCAGGACTCTGTCAATGGTTGGGAGAAGCTACCAGATTGGGAACAACTATGGTCGGATTTGATGTAGGATGAGATCGGGAGGAACACCAGGGATGGCTCTTCATCAAAGACTGGTGATGAAGAAAATCGTGCCTTAGCGATTAAGGCGAGGAAGGATAAAGGTACAATTTCTCGTTCCAAATCATATTCTTATCGTGGAGGTAAGAAGAAGGACATGATGAAATTTAAATGCTTTCATTGTCACAAGATGGGTCACTTTGCTACAAATTGTCCATTGAAGAAGTCGAAGGAGAAGTTCTCAGGAGAAGTGGCGGGGCTTCCAATTCGAATTGGACTTTTCCCTCACTGCATGCATGGTTTCTTCAACGATGGGAAGAGTTTGTTACTTAGACAGTAGAGATTCTTTCCACATGACTGGCGACAAAGAGTTATTCAGTGAACTGGAGGAGAAAGATCTCAAGATGCATATCGAGATGGCTGATGACGGTAAATATAGTGTTATTGGTGTGGTTAATATTACTTTTCAGAGGGAGTATGCGGCTCCACTCACCTTGAAGAATGTTATGCATGTACCTAGACTGATGAAGAACTTGGTATCTATTGCCATGCTTGAGGATAGAGGCTATGATGTGATCTTTTCGAGAAGAAAGGTGTTCCTTCGACACATAGCCACGGTTCAAGTAAAGAAGATAGAGATTCAAGTTAAGAACCTCTATAAGATATAGGTAGAGGATTGTGTTGCTTTGAGTTCAGAAGTGGAAAAGATGTTGAGTCGAGAAGTCAGCGAGTTTTGACACAGGAGATTGGGCCACTTGGAATATGGGGCTTTAAAGATATTGCAGCAAATCTCTACCGATCTTCCCAAAGGTACGCTTGAGCAAGTTGATACATGCAAGGGTTGTACTTTGGGAAAATACACCAAGTCTTCCTTTGGAGACGGAGACATTCAAGCAGAGTCTATTATGGAGAGAGTCCATTCAGATGTTTGTAGACCATTCTCGACAACATCCATGGTCAAACACGGGTATTATGTTATATTTGTTGATGACTATTCTCGTAAATGCTAGTTATTTTTTATGCAAAAAAAGGATCAAACTTTCACAAAGTTTTGTGAGGTCAAAGCATTGGTAGAGAAAGAGTATGGAAAGAAGGTTAAATCTCTACAGAGTGATAACGGTGGTGAGTATGTATCCAATGAGTTTAAGAACTTTTGTGCAGTAGAAGGGATTCAACAAGAGTTGATGGAACCCCTTAACCCTCAACATAATCGGGTTGTTGAGAGGAAGAAAAAGAGCATAGAAGGGGCAGCAAGGGAAATGTTGCATGATCAGGGCCTACCACTACACTTGTGCACTGAGGCATGCAACACAATAGTTTATGTTTAGAACCATAGCCCACATTGGATACTTGAGATGAAGACACTATAGGAGGCTTATTCCGGTAAGAGGCCAGATGTTGGTTACTTCAAGATTTTTGGGTCATCAGTTTAACGCCATGTGACCAAAGATGCACAGAAGAAGCTTGAACCAACATCAAAGTTGGGGATCTTTGTGGGGTAAACTGATACTCCCCACAACTATAGGGTATACATGTTGACCAGTCAGATGACAGTGGTTCACAGGGATATTAGATTCGATCAGGAGAAGGCCATCCGAGTATCCCTTGAGAGGGAGCTTGAGCTACATGTGGATGAGGATATTTTAGGTCCTAAGGTTGAGGGGCCTTTGATTGATGTGGAGCATCCATATGCAGAGGTTCAGAGAGTGGAGACATCCACCACGCAGAGTCTTCCAGACAGGGAAGAAAGCACACTAGAGAGGCTGACATATTGTCGGATGATGCACGGGAGAATGTGGGAGCACCCTCTTCTCAACACAGACAAAGGAGGTCACCAAAGAGGTACACTGGATACATGAAACTTATGGGTGCATGTGTTGTGACAGATCCATCTTCCTTTCAGGAAGCAATGTAGCAGCTAGTTTAGGTTGATGTGATGGTGGAGGAGTATGACTCCATAGTTCAAAACAGTGTTTGGGATGTGGTCCTGAGACCAAAGAACAAGTTAGTTGTGAGCTCCCATTGGATTTACAAGGTAAAGCAAGTTGTAGATGGTAGTGTGGAGAAGCATAAGGCCAGATTTGTGGCCCGTGGCTTTTCATAGGTAGAGGGGATTGACTATGATGAGACCTTTGCTCATGTTGCATGGTACTCGTCAATCAGATCTATTTTGGCATTATCAGCTAAGATGGGTTGGAAAATCCTTCAGATGGATGTGAAGACTGCCTTCCTCAATGGCATGATTGAGGAAGAGGTTTACATAGAGCAGCCCGAAGGTTTTGAAACCTTCGACCGTGAGTCACCTGTGTGCCAACTCAAGAGAGAATTCTTTGGGACGAAGCAAGCACCCCGTGCTTGGTACACCATGATAGATAGCTACTTCACTGGGTTGGGCTTCACGACGAGTGAAGCGGATGTGAACCTGTATCACATAGTGGTGGAAGGTAAGTTGTTGATCATTCTAATTTATGTAGATGATCTCATAGTAACAGCTGATGAGAAGCTCATCAAATCTTTCAAGGAGGACCTTGCAAGAGAGTTTGAGATGAAGAACATGGGGCTCATGCATTACTTTCTTAACATGGAGGTATGACAGGAAGATGGGGAGTTGTTTGTATCTCAAGGAAAGTATGCCAACTAGATACTCAGGGGATTCTGCATGGAGAGCAATAAACCCATGGAGACTCCTCTAGCTGGTAACTGGAAGAAGGAGGATGTTACTTCAGGGGAAGTAGTGGAAGCTATTGTTCATAGGAAAATTGTGGGTTCACTCATGTACTTGGTGAACATATGACCAGATATGTGCTATGCAGTTAACCAACTTAGTCAAGCGATGTTTAGGCCTACTAGGCTGTATTGGAAGGTGACAAAGCATGTATTGAGATACCTCATAGGCACTAATCAGTTTGGGTTATGGTACAAATAGACAGAGGGAATGAAGCTTCAAGGCTTCATCGATGCATATTGGGTAGGGAGTCCATCAAACAGGAAGAGCACATCAGGAGAGATTTTTAGTATTGGGTTAGTGGCAGTTTCTTGGTACAGCAGGAAATAGAGATCGGTTGCACTCAATTCAGCACAACCAGAGCACATCATTGCAAGTCAGGTAGCATGTGAGGCTATTTGTATGAGGAAGATCCTAGTTGGTTTGTTTAGTGAGTAGATGGATCCAACAATGATTTATTGTGATAATTAGAGTTGTATCAAACTCTCTGGAAATCCAATATTTCATGACCAGTCCAAGAATATTGATGTTCGGTATCATCATCTCAGGGATTGTATATTGAGGCGAATCATGTTGTTAGATTACATTCCCACAAAGGAGCAGGATGTTGACATCTTGACAAAGGCATTGTCAAGATGTAAATTCGAGATTCACAGAAATAGGATCGGGGTAGTTGATAATCCCTTTCTTGTTGAGAGGGAGTGTTGAGAAATGGAAACAAGAAATTCCAGTTTAATTTGTCCTTGAATTAAACTATGAATTAAATTCGAATTTTGTTCTTATAGAAACTTAAAATAGTTAAATTAAGTTTATTAAACTTACTTAACTTAGGAAATTTGAGTTGGAAGTCTTTTGGAAGTCATGTATATGTTCTCCCTACTTTGTAGGAGTCCGGTATGAGTTAATTGTGAGTTGTAAAATAGAAGACTCGGTTTCATGAGTCATTTCAATTAAATTAGTTCTCAAACTGATTGAGAGAACTAATAGTGAGTTAACAGTCAGTGGTGACACTAATGAACACCACCAGTGCTACTCTAATTAAATGAATATTCACCCATTAGAAACTCATGCATGTCGATCTTGAGAAAGACCCAGTTGAGACTAGAGTGCAGGGACAATGTACTATTTGTTTTAGATTTTTCTGAGTTGCACTGATAGTGCATGCAATCAAAAACTGATCCTTGAGGGATTGCACTATTTTTAGATGCTTTATTTCCATTTAAATAAAAGTTATCCTTCATAGGAATTACACATTGGTATAGAGACTTGGAGAGCTTGTGAATTAGGTAATCTTTGGCCTTGAGCTTGCTTATGAGTTGGAGATTGAATTTGTTGAGTGCTAGGATTGTTCTAGAGAGAACAAGCATTGTAATTTCGTCTTGATTTTCCAGATTAATACAAAATATACAGTGGGGTTTTGAGTTGAGCTTTCCCCGAGTATTTATTGTGTTATGTGCCTTTGATTCTCTTCCTCTATTGATTATTGTTCGCTCGATGTTTACGGGCTTCTGTGGTAAAGAGTAGAAGTAGATTCTTGTCTCTTGCTTTAGCAAATTGCATTAATTTGTGAATCTACAAGATTTTCTACATAATATTACCAAGGTCGTAATATTTCAAGCGTGGTGTTGGAGAAGGTCAAATTGCAACATCCATTCAAATCTAAAATTTTGAGTTGAGTTAAATTCCCAAAAGATTCTGGAAGCGTCCTCAAGCTACAAGAATGACATAATTTAAAGTGTTGGAGGAGTCTTAGCCTTCCAAAAGAATGAGGCCGCGATGTTATTCCATTGCATTTCTCTAAGTCTAAGTATTTCAAGGAGGGCAGTTCAAAAAATTCTTCTGGCAAACTTTTGAGCACCTTGTCCCTATGAGGGAAAAATATTTTGATATGGTATTCTTTTCAATGTGCTTCAACTGTCCTATGGACTTGGGAAAGTTTGAAATTGAGGAGCCAACCCAGATACGTAGCTCTCGCAACTGAAGAGGAGCCTGCAATGTTTCGCATCTATCATAAAGAGGTACATGAATTTTGGCGTACAAGATGAAATGAAGTTAGAAAAGAAAAATAAGCATACCCCAAATTCCTTCAGCCACAAATTTCTAGTTTGTCCCGGGCCACTTCTAAAACTCTTACGTTTTTACATTCTCCATTGTTATCCAAGAAGGTAGGCAAGAGTATGGACACTTATACCAGCGGAGCCATCTGAGATTTGGTGACCACACTTTCTTCAATATGTGTTTCAAATAATGATCTTCAGTTGCAACAAATTCCAAATCCGAAATGCCACAAGAATGAGAATCATTGAAGAGATGTTTTTTCCCAACCATCTTATACTGCCATCTTATGCGCCATGGCATTGCCATTTGTGACCCAAGAACTATGTGCCATAACACCCACGCTGACCGGACCTCTTCAAGATAATGACAACCAAACATGGTAATCTCGCGAACTTCGGTCATTCTCTGCTTGCATATGAAAAGTATAAATATCACAATTTAAATCTTTCTTTATATTTATTGTGAACTTTAAATAATCAAGTTTAAGCTCAATACAAAGGTTTCAATGATTGAAGCACTTACATGTGACGATTGCTCCAGCAAATCATCAATGTCTTTGGTGGATTGCTGCCAAAAACGACGGGTCCCTAATTCATGTGCAATATTTCTTCCCAGGTCACGAATGTGATCATGCATTCTTATACTATTTTCTATGTCCACTTCCAACAAACACTTGTCCTGTAGATTTTGGAACCCCGACAAACCCCATATTCTTATAGCAACATCTCTTTTTTCTCCAATGAAAAATGAAACAATGTCTTAAAATATATGTTGATCACCTAAACTGAACGAGTCATAACTTGTTTTTAGGGTTTTCTTTATCTCAGTGTTAGCGAGTCCCTTGTCAAGTTCACGGGGGGCCCTATGCTTAATAAAAACATCCCAAGGAGGAGAGTAAGAAGTCGAGGAAGAAGATGAGGCCATGGAGGAGGAAGCAACAAAAGCTTATGGGCATATAGTTAGGCTCGCCATTGATACTGAAATCCGGAAAGGTGTATACTGATAAACTCAATAACAACACAATGAAACTTCCAGGGAAAGGCCACTTTTAGTTATGAATTCCTATGATCAGGCATATTCCTTTTGCGAGGCGTTGAACATTGATGTGATGTGGGTGCTTTGGATTCCAAAGACGCATAACCAAGACGACCCTACTACAAAGTCCTTATTTCCAAATTGCATGGAATCCTTGTTGAATACTTCCCAACACACATCAATGGTTTTTTTTTTGTAATGACCCACCAACACATGAAGAGGTACCACTTTCTCAAATATCATCTACTGCTTTTACTTTGTGGTCCACATTGCATAGAATCTTGTTGAATACTTCTCAACATGCAACAATGGCTTTTTTTTAATATAATGGCTCACCAACACGTGAAGAGGTACCACTTTCTAAAATATCATTCACTGCTTTTACTTTGTGGTCGTGTCCCATAATTAACAATTCACTTTCCTTCGAAATTTTATTGCAATCATTGGCTATCCGTTTAGTTATACAAATGAATTCCAAAACAAATGCAGTAATCAAATGAAACTCACATGTACATAAGAATGACACAGGCTGTTCTGAGACCAGAATAAAAAGCCAAATTTTCAACTACAAGAATGAAAGCTTATGTACACGGTAATCATGTTGTAGGAGATACATCGAGCATGGATGCCAAAGATTCAAAAGATGACGTAAAGAAATTAAAATCCTCTAAAATCTTAATTATTAAATAATTAGGTTTTTAATATATATATATATTTTTGGAATTTTATATTTAAATATTATGCTGTACATTTGAATAACAGCATGAACCCTATAAGAAAAGTTCTTGATCTAATTAAACTGAATCAAAGTTCTTGATCTAATTAAACGGAAAGGTTCAACTTATTTATTTAATTAAATTGAAAAAATAAAAATAAAAGGATAGAGTAACGCTGAATCAATATTAAGGAAAAATGAATATATTATTAACTAAAAAATAAATATATTATCAACTAAAAATAATATTATTCAACCCAGAAATATGGTCAAATCCATTATGTAAACTTGTTTTTAAAATTGTATTAGACTGGAAAATTATATTTTAAAATAAAATTGAATGCAACATTAAGGCAAAATGAGTATATCATTAACTAAAAGAATAACGTTTTACACAGAAATATATGGTCAAATCCATCCCTCCAAAATATGTAAATTGGGTTTTTTTTTGGGGAGGTTGGCGTTTTATGGGAGTAGATAGATATTTAGGTGAAATAGATTTTGAGTTATTTTATTTTTTATTTTTTTAATTTTTGATATGGGTATGGTATTGTGGATATTGAGAAAATTTGATGCAATGTAATGATTTGTTTTTTGCTTTAACTATAGAAAGATTTATTGATTTTTTTCTTTTTTTTAAATAATATAATTTATTGTATCTATTAAAAACAAAAAGTATACATTTTATATATATTTAATCAAGTTGTAATTGCATTGTTTATGATATTTAAATTATACATTTATAATAT
>APFE030964659.1:0-14658 GCA_000404065.3 Pinus taeda | reverse complement strand
AATAAAAAAAATAAAAAAAATTAGTTATTATTTAAAAATTCATTTGAAGATTATTGAATTTTTTAAAAGACATTTTTTTTCGAAGAAAAAACAAACTCTTTATTAAGAAAATAAAAAGTTACATAGTGGATGAAATAAAGCATTCATATGCAAAACTGTGTGTTCACCCTAATTAGAAAGTGTAGCAAAACGTATTGAGGCAAAGAGAAAAAACAACTCTTTACCCAATACAAGTTCACGAACTGTAAGAGAATATCAACTATCATAGAGAAACCGGGTCTCTCCGTACATATAGAGAAAGAAACCCGAAATATCCAAAAACTTGAACAAAAATGTAGAGACAAAAACAAACTATGAAAACAATCCCATAAGCCACAAAGTCCCTAGAGCATAAAACAAAAATGTACAAAAATGCTTTAGAGGAACATAGGCTGGCCCATTTCAGTAACCCTCCTCTCGTCCATTGAAATTATATGATAGGAGATTGGAGCTTGTTGAAGACTTTTTTTAGAAAAATTGTCAACTTCCATGTTTCTTTCTTAGTAATTGTGACAAAAATAAATGTCAAGAAAAACTTATTTGATGTAAAGGATGTCATCTCAAATAGGAATCAAAATTAGATTTTGGCATCTCTACTCATGTTTTGTCCATTTAATCACATTCACGAGTCACCAAAAATCTACACTAAACCAATATCCAGTTGCCTTAACCAGCACAAAAGAAGCTTCAAAGATTTAGTTCAGCATAGTTATTAGTCCCAGAACCAAATCCCACAGATGCTTTGAGGGAAAAATTGTTACTTAAATGGATGATGATCCCAACCCCACAAATACACTGTGCATCTGAAGCCCCATCGAAATAGGCCCAATGGATATCATGCTTGATGGATTTAGCCTGTGCAGACCGAGCTGGCAAGGTAGGAACGATATAAGGAAACAAAGAAAAAATGGAAACCGCTTGAACTGTAGTAAGGAACAGATCTGGAGCCATGTCCTGAAAAATACTATGGTTCCGGGACAAAGGGACCCCCCAGTAAACAATTGGGGGAATTCTTTTGAAGTGAGGATTTGAAACCCCAAACCACCATTGATGCCAAGCATCCTCTAAAGAGATCCCATCCCATTGAGGAGACAAACCCACATTTTTTAAAAAGAACCCGTAAATACATTTTGTAACTTGACATAAGAGAAATAATTGAGTAGAGGATTCATCACTGGCTTTGCAAGGAGGGTACCTTCTCTGCCCATTCTTGTTCCTTTTTTGTAGATTTCCCGAGGAGGGGATTTTGTTCTAAAAAATACAATAGAAAAAAAGTATGGATTTTTTCGAGCACCTGAGTTTCCATAAGCACTTGAACCACCCTTTGCTCGAGTGGCCACAAAAAATGACCACAAAACTTTCTGATTTGTGAAAGGATGCCTTTCTGAACCCATGATAGAGCAATTCAGTAAACATGGATATCATGTAGCACTAATTTGATAAGAACCAAGTGGCCAACTCAAGATAACCATTTGAAGCTCCAACACTTAGCCCTCTTCTAGATTTTTTAGACCAACCATTTCCAGTCTGAGGATTTATATGAATCCGACTTCAAATGAAATCCCAGGTATTTGAGGCTCTCCATAATGTTTTTGAATTCAAAGGGAAAGATAACGAGCACTCTATTAAACTCCTCCCGAGAGAGGCCATGGTGGGAATTGGATGATTTGTGAGCAGTTATACTCATGCCAGTTGCTTTTCAGAAAATATTCGAAATGGAATGCACCTTTTCAAGATCACCCCTTGATCTATCATAGAAGAGTAAGATGTCATCTACAAAGAGAAGATGTGTCACATGGAGATTTATAGCAATTTTGATACCTTTGTATTCGTACCTTCTAATGGCATAGTGAATCAATTTTCTCAAACCCTCAGCTACAAAAATAAAAAGTAGAGGAGAAAGGGGGAACCTCTGAAGAAGACCCCTATGGCTAAAAAAGAATAGGGATGCAGCTCCATTGATGAGGACAACAAAACTTACATTTGTTAAACAACTCATAACCCAATTTATGAATTCAATGTTGAAACCTAGGTGGGTCAACAAAAGTCAAAGATAAATCCAACTATTCTTATCATAAGCCTTTGAGAGGTCAATCTTCACAATCATGCCTTTTTTTTTCTTTTTTGTGTCATTTTTTTATTTTAATTTTCAATAATGTTTTTATCAAAATTTTATATGTAAAATAAAAAGAGGTTAAAAAATATAGAAAACACTTGAAAATCAAATTCAAGTAACATCTTTGTCCACCTTTCATATGTAAGGAAAAAAAGTGGTTAAGAAAGGGAAAGAAACCTTCCAAAGTGGTTAAGAAAAATGGAACTCACCGAAAAAAGAAAACTCATATCATTGTTTAGATATAAAAATATTTATTTATATTAAAATGCACGGCCAATCAGGAATTTACATGCATTTGTTACTTTCTTTGTGCCTAGTTATTATTTGCATTTCAATGTTTTTCATAGGCCTTTCTTGTATAAGACAATTTATATATAAAAAGGATAGAATTATATTTTTATTCATGCTTTCATATGAAAAAATAAAATTTGTGTTATCTTCAGATGTGAAAATAACTTTTTCTCTTTTGTCAACTTTTTATATGTAAAAATAAATTTTGTGTTAAATGTTTATTCAACATTTAATATGTAAAAATCAAGTATGTGATATTTTTTTTGTCATAAAAATTTCAAAGAAAACCAATGTGTTCAGAAGAAAAACAAACATATCCAATCAATATAACAATTTATTTTACTATATACATTACTGCATTAATTGAATAGAACCAATCAATATAACAATCTATTTTATTGTATCCATTACTGCATTATAAAAGTGACATGAACATTTCTGATGAACAGGGAAAAAGGACTAATAAATCCAAATCCATGCAATAGTATCATGCCACTCTCAACATGTTATACCCAAACATACGGACCTCCCACATATTTCAAAGCATACAGTTTACAATTGACCAATAACCACTGTAAATTAATGAACCATACATACGATCCTAAAATCTCAATTTTGGTTGTTGCCTTACATGAAATTTTAGCTAGATCACAATTTCAGCACAGAACAACATTGTACCGAGTTCGTCGTTCTTCTCAATCTCCAGCATCGAAGTTTGATAAATTATTCCCATTACAGATGTAAATAAATAAAAAATTGAAACACAAAAAGATTGGCAATGTATAGCACTGTAATAAAGTAATGGCTACAACCAACTGATCTAGATTACACATTACACAGTATGCATTGCTCGGCCATTCCAAAGGTTACCACCATTGTAGTTTGCATTCCGAGAGAGACACATGAGAGAGGTAGGTATTTCATATTTAGGTGAAAGAGAGATAATGTAGGGTTTACTGAGTTAGTTAAGTAGTTAGACAGTGGATCCACTGGTCTAAAACATTTTAATCATTTAACATTTGATCTAATGGTGCATAAGGACACACAGTGGCAGTTGAGAGAGTTTTTTTCAGAGGGGAATGCCCTATGACGTAATTATGGTGAAGTTCATTGTATGTTTGCAAAAATAATAGTTATGGCACAATATAATCATTATACTACCCTCGTATTAATGCATATAAATTTTTAATGGTTTTCATTATTTATTTTAATTATGCAATTATTTATTTTAAATATAATTATAGGTTTGTTTGATTTTTGTAATAGTTTGAAAGCTTCATATTTATATTTTATTTTTCTCCATTTCTTTGTCAAATTTATTAGAAAAAAATATGAATATTTGGATGGTTAAAATGAAAGAGAGTTGTTAGATATATGCCAAGAATGTGTATAGAAGAATAAATTTACATTGTGCTTATAATTTATTAATTAATATTTAATTTTTGATATCATATTTTTATTTCGTATTTATTAATTAATATTTAATTTTTTAGTTATTTAATGATGAAAATGTATATTTGTTTGTAAGTTTGGTATTAGTGAGGTTACATCATGGTCATGTTCAAGAATAACACCCGGGAGGGGAATTGAACCAATGACTTAATATATAGGAGTGCCCTAACAACACACCCAAAAAATATAGATATTAGTAAAGTAATTTAATTTTATAATAAATTGTTTTTATGTTTATTTATTTATTAAATAGTATTAAAATATTACTTTTATCTATCTATCTATCTATATAAAGATTTAATGAAATATTAATATTGTTAAAATAAGTTAAGTCTATAATATAATAAATTGAATTTATTTTTCTCCACACGCACAAACATATACATACATACATATACATATACATATACATATACATATATATATATGGGAATGAATTTAATAAGAAAATGCTTAATTTTAGAGTAAATTAAATTTGTACTAAATGGATTTTATTTGTTTTATTTATTGATTGGTATTTCTGTAGATTAATGAGATGGCCGTTTGGCCACCGATGTTTGTACTTGTCAGACATCCAATGGCTTGTTAGACTAGGATGCTCTAAATGGGGTTGTGTTAGTCGCCATTATCTTCTAAACTTTGTTACACATATCCACTATTGCTCTCCTCTAAATGTTGTCATCTGGCCCTCATCCCATCCCATATCATCCATGCATCATTGATATAAAATTTGAATTTTAAATCAAGGCAAAAATCCGTTTTTTGTTAATTTTCCAACCATCATCCATGTTCAGATTACTGGCTTGTTCTCAATTTCAATAGTTTCCATAAAATTCCTATGATGATAATCATAGCCAACTCATCAGTAGTCATGGCCAATTGAAATAAGTCTTGAGGAACATCCTCTCCCCATGGCCATAAGCCAATCAAAATGTAGACATAAACCTCAACCAATACCTTAGTATCCTTTCCACTTATCTCATACCCCCCATGGTGGGGCCTCTAGTAGGTCATCAAAAATTTGAGAGCCTCCTCTTGGGAGTGAATTAGGGGCCACTCAAAGAATTTAGGTAGACCCCACATAGCCAACTAATGCCATGCAACTGTCACCCTTGCAATTGCATGGATCATTGCGACGATCATTGATTTCTTGTGTAGTTGTCATCTCACTTCCCAAAAAAGGATTGTACAATCCCCCCAACCTATACAAATTCTAAAAATTGCTAAAACCATTATAATGTGTGAGGTTAACAACATTAACCTGGCTCTCACTAGCTTAAAGAAGGTTGCTATAGGGATATTGGATTAATAACCAAAAACTGTGGGGTTCACCAAAGCACATGATCACCAAGTCACCAAAGAATAAATGATGTGCCATGGTGGGTCCCCCAACTTTTATATGTCTAGCACTCAATTTTCTAACTCACCCTACTAGAGTTGAGGAGCTCTGTTTGGTGAACCATTTGTGCCACTAGAATCATCACATCGCATACTATGCATTGGTACCTTCCTTCCTCCTAGGTCAAAGTTTCACCCAATGTCCTTCATATAACACATGCCTATGCATGGGCGTGCAATAATGCCATTTTATTTATCATGTTATGTTTTTAGTTATATTAGTTTACCAATCAATACTTTCACTTGGGGTAGTCGATTCATGTTTGTAGGAAGCCATATTTTATTCATTCTAGTCCCTAAAGAACATGACACATGGTAGAGAATTCACCCTCACAAGTAAAATATCTTCTATTTGCATGCTAGGACCTTCCCACTAAATTACTTGCATATAACCATTCCATTCCCTTTGAGATCACAATAGGCATCCCCCATCTTGAACATGTTTGCTTCGATCACATCTTCCTTACTCATATGGTCACACATGTTCAGTAGTTTCCCCATCCACATGGATTTCCTAATTTTGTAGCAACCATAGCATTATCAACATTCATCTTGTACCATCCTTAGCTCAGGAGTTATTTTATTTTCATTACTTGAGAATCAATTGCGCACTTCTTTGTCATCATATTATTGACCCATCCTTGTATCTCTTAACCATTAGTTACTTGGATCACTATTGATGTGCCACCACATTTGATTTTGGCCTGAGCTTGCACCCCCTCCATCAGTAGTGTATTTGTATAATCACTTTCCATTCATTTACCCACACAAATACCATCATATGGGGTCTAACCCTTTACAATTACTTACTTCCATCCTAATACAAGAAATATGTTCATCTAGACACCTGTTTCTTTGTTTTGTATATTCTCAACATTATTCATTAATTCTTTATAAAGTGTACAAATATTTTTCAAAAGTAGTTCCACCCTCACCCTCAACCCATATCAACATTCCTTAGCAGTAATCATAGTCACCCTTGGTGGGAACATGTATTTTTCATCATCTCAATCTACTTAGTACCACATTATCACCCTATACCATGTATTGCAAATTGATATTCACCATTACCTTTATCCTTGCGTACATATTCGCAGTCAACAACAAAAACATAGATCAATCAAGTCACCCTCTTTGCTAGTCCTTCCAACTTTGGAGTCTTCCCTATATCAATTTGTCTTGGATATAGCCATTTGATCCATTATCAATTATACTTTGATTGAAGGATATCCATAGCACCCATTTAATTAATGTCAACCTTATTCATCATGACTCAACATTATTATTACACAAGTTTCATATCTAACAATGCTAATTAGATCTTTTATTTTCCACTCCCATATGCTCTACTCATGTATCAAACAAAATAGAATAGAATCAAATGGAAACATCTCTTTCTAGTGGTCTGATATTTAATGTTGCTCGACAACCAACTAGGGGTAAGGTTTGACTCCCTTAACCCTTAACTAGATTTATAATTTTGAACCTTCTAGAGTTTTCTTTAAGCTCTAAAAATGGCTAATTGTATATGCATGAGTAATGGAGGTTGATGTGACATCCACTTGTACGATGGTGGCTAACATGGCAGGTCAAATTCTAAGAGGCATAAATTTTTCTTACAAACTTTGTTTGATGTGATTCTTAAACCATTGGATATAGATATATATATATATATTATATATATATATAGAATGTAGAACAACCTTAGGTATTTGAACATGGGAAAAATATTTTGGACTCCCAAAAAACTTCATTCAAGGTCTCAAAATGTCTTTGTAAAATTTCAGACCCCAATTCTTCAAACTATGACTTGTTGGTAAAAATGAATTACATGATGATTCCCCTAATTTTTTCACTTTGAAAGCATTGAGATATATGATAAATAATATAATGATTCAATCCAAATCAATCATATATAATCCTTTACTCCACAAGAGAATAACCATCTATCTTTTATTCATATTAGTTGAATGGTGTGAATATTATCTATTGGCATTGGTCCATCCTATTTAATATGCTCAAATTTGTGTTTTTCCATTGCAAACTTGTATAATACTCACATAGATTAAATCTAAGTTTTATACCATGTAATATTCAACTCCATTGATCAAATTTCGAGAGGATACAACCTATAATTAAAATAAATTACAATTAATTTTTTTAGAATAACAAAAGGAGAAAAAATTAATTAAACGAAGTAATTCTTATTAATATGTAAAAATAAATGACCAAGGATGGATAAACCGATATTATTATAGTACAAGGTAACCTAGAAAAATATCTAAGATTCACCTAAGAATTGTAAAAAAATATTTTCGGCTTTAAAGCTTTGTGGTTCTGATCTAATTGCAGACACCCTACCTCATGGCTTCCCAAGGAAGGCTCCTACCTCCTCCCACTCCCCCAACTCTTCCACTTTGCATTCAGATGAAGCAACGACCTTTCACGCCCTTGTCTCCTCTTTGTTGAAGCACATTAGAATATAGCATTATTTTTCTTAAGAAATAGAAATGTACATATGTATTAAAGTGGAATTTACACAACCCATGGTATCATACGTGATGAAACTTTGTGCATTTCTAGAGAGTTAATTATGCACATGAGAATAATGATACATTCATATCAATTATTACCACCTCCCCTAATCCAAATATATATAAAAATAGAAAATTTAATTAAAAACTATTAAAGAAAAACAAAATATAGTTAAATGTATAATGTTTAATATAATGACTAGCTTATTAATATGTTTATAAAATTGGGCTATTGAAGGGACAAAGGGCTCAATGGATGGAACTATAGTTTTCGTTTCCCTCTTTTTCGTGCTATCATTCCCATCTACCACGATCGAGATGTAAAGTTGGTTCCTTTCATCACACACATTCAAATATACAACAACACACATTCAACAAGATTCACAGCAATGCAAGAAAAATAGTTCATAAGCATAAGCGTAAGTGAAATAACATACATTGAAAACATAAAAAAAATAGTCCTAATATATACACAACATATGCATGAAAACGTGTCAGCTCTGAGCTTTTATTAAAGTGAAAGTTCTACCATTGACAAACCACTAGCCCCAATAGTGGAACATGAAGCCAACACCAGCTCCTCCAAAGAAAGATACTCCCACTATGCTACAAAGAAGTCAAGGGTCTCACAAACTCCAAAGCTCCTAATCCTAAGTTAAAAGCCTAGCCAAAAGCTTGGCTCCAAAAATCCCTTTACATGAGTTATGAAGATATATATATAACAACAAGGAAGACATTTCACCTTCCCTTTGTGACCCTTGGACTCCCCTCATGACTCTTCAACTTCTTTACAAATGTCTCTTCAACTTCATTACATCATGACTCTTAACATTCCACAATTGACCTTGGAATTTCACTTACAAATTATTTAAAATATTACAATATACTCATACCCATATAGGAAAAAATTGGGTAGAGCCAACACGACAACCTAATAAGACAAAACAAATTAATCTTGAATTTGGGGAAACTCAAATTCAACAACCTCCACTTATTTCTCCTCGATCACATAACGATGCCAAGCTTTGTTCTGCGCAATGAGTCCCTCAAACTATGTGATGTTGTCAGGCTGGAAGCAAACTCTAGCTTCCATGGCATCAGGATACATTGATTTGGAAATAGTATGTGTTTCCTTCTTTAGCAGGAGGAACATAGTGTTGATTTGGACAGGACCACCAATGTAATTTTGCATGTTCTACCTATTCACTTCAAGATCTCCCTTGGTGGAGATATGTCTGCACCGCTCCAAGTACTCTTCAATCTCTTACCTGACCTGATTTCTGTGTTTAGCCTCTTTGAGTGAGTCAACTGATGGAATCCTGTGTGATTTCACAAAAAAATATGCATTGTTATACAATTAAGCATACGAGGCCTAACTGTTGGCAATAAACGGGGCGAGCTATATGTTATTGAGGATGAACATTCGAACCTTCACTTTCTCTAACTCTGCCTCTTGCCTTGTTTTCTTTCCCAACCCCTTTGTATTGCACTGACCATTCACGCAAGGCAACAATGGAAACTTGTACAACGTTAAGAGTTTTGACATGATCTTTGCGCTGCTACTGTAAGTCATGCAAGTGGACAACGGGCTTATGAACAATGACAAGTTCTTTATCTAAACTCCACATAGTTTTTCCCATTGTCGATACTTTGACAAGTATTGTTGTCTTCAGTTCTTCCAAATAAACTTGTGAGGGTGCTGGTTTTCTTTGGGTAGCAACACCCCGGGTACTAGAAGGTATACATTCATAACTTGTTTATGGTGTTGGACCCACCAATATTCAGGGGATGTCCTTGATATGATGACCTAACTAGACCTCACACCGTTTGGAGTAGGAGTCACAATAGTGGGTGGTAATGTTATGCCTTGACTACGAAAACACAAAGAATGAGGTACAATAAATTTGGGTGAGAGAAAGGGTGTGACCCTACAGAAAGTCAAGTGCATTGCCTGAAGGTTCCAGCACATGAAGGGAAAAGGAAGTGCACCCCTTGGAAGCTTGTAATAGTACGCAACTTAAAAGAAACACACAAGCATAATGACATCATGAGCTAACATGTAGAATAGTCCACAAGTTAAGGTGATGAATTAATACAACAAAATGCACAAAATAACACAAAATAAGGAGGTAAGGCACAAAATAACACAAAATTCAAACACACAATAACATGACTTGCGACTCTTCTATTGATCACATAAACTTGATGATTACAATGAACCCAGTGAAAGGTATTTAAACTTTTTTTTACTAGTGACACACCTAAAATAACTTGACATGCAACCATATACTAAATTGGACTTTACTCAAAATACTACTTGACTTGACTCCACTTGACTCTCTAATTTTAGCCAACTTCTTCATGCTGGAGTAATTATCTATTTTAACAGATATGTAGCTCTCGCAACTAAAGAGGAGCTTGCAATTTTTGGCACTTCAACTATAAAAAAGAGGTACATAATGATTTTTTGCGTACAAAATGAAATGAAGTTAGAAAAGAAAAATAAGAATACATGAAATTCCTCCTGCCACAGTGTTTCCAACTTTTTCCCAACCACTTCTAAAACTCTTAGGTTCTTCATTGGTATCCAAGAAGGCAGACAAGAGCATTGGACACTTATACTAGTGGAGTCATATGAGATTTGGTGACCACGCTTTCTTCAATATGCATTCTAAATAACCAGCTTTAGTTACAACTAATACCAAATTCCAAATACCACAAGAAGGAGAATCATCTCGCCTGCCTTTGCCAATCATCTCATCTTGCATGCCTTTTCCGTTGTGCAATTGGAATTTGTGAGCTATGTAGTGACCCCCATTCACCATAATTACAACCAAGCATTCTAATCCAATGAAATTTTGTCATTATCTTTCTTTCTAATAAATAAATTTATTTCTTGTGAACTTTAAATATTCAAATTTAAGCTCAATACAAAGGTTTCAATAATTGAATCACTTACATGTGAGGATTAGTCCAACAAATTATTAATGTCTTCGGTGGATTGCTGCCAAAGACAACAGGTCCCTAATCTCTACACAATATTTCTTCGCAAATCACGAATGTGATTATGCATTCTTATACTATTTTTTGTGTCCACTTCAAACCAACACTTGTCCTATAGATTTTGGAACCCCTGCAAACCCCATATTCTTATAGGAACGCCTCTTTTTTCACCTATGAAAAATGAAGCAATGTTTAAAAATATTTGTTGATCATCTAAACTGAGCAAAACATAACTTATTTTTAGGTGTTTCTTCATCTTAGTGTTAGGTAATATCTTGTCAATTTAAGATTCACTTCATCCACAAACAAGTGCCCCGAATACTTTCAACGACAATGGCAACCCATCGCAAGCTTTCACTAATTGATCTGTCATATCTATGAATTCTTGTGATGAAAATCACTAATTCAAGGCAGAGCAATAGAAGAGCTCTTTGGAGTGTGATTGAATCAACCCATTCAGATTATAAATTTAGGACTCTAACACCCCTGATATTATGAGGACATGTTTGTCCCTTAAGGCAATCAAAATTAAGTTATCCCAAACATTAGCCTCAGCCTTGGCCTCAGGTCGACAATCTAGAGCAACTACTTAACTGGTGGTGACATATATGCATTATAACTTTGGGGCGATGAAAACCCACTTAGATATACGGCCATATTTTATGAATCTGTCAGTTCTATATTTTGTTCTATCTGTTTTCGTTACAAATCAAAAGCATTGTGCGCTCTCTGAGAGATATTGCAATCGAGATCCAAGCCTCGTACAATAAGGCTTAGCCCAAAAACTTGTTAAAAAATACCACATGAATTGATAATGGCTAATTTATGCAACCCCCGTGAAACTTTTAAAAGAACCAAATTTTTGCAACGCCTTTAAACTTCCGCTACAAATTTTAAATTGTCTTTTAAAAACAACACTTTTGCATAAAGTTATGTTTTTTGTCTTAAAATAATTTCATGAGCAATTAAAAATAATAGGAAATATAATTGCAAAACCTAACATGAAAATGCATTGCTCCAATATAATTTAGGTATTTCAGTTCTAGAGAATTGCAGCATGTCATCCACTGCTATTGTAAACAACTGATTAAAAAATTATTTATCTAACTGACTGTTCAATTGTCGATCGGTGCCCATGATTATCACCATGAGCAAAACCACTGGAATGCGAGCCAATTCTTCTACCACAGAGTCCAATTAAATGACTAATCCCTGTGAACATTGAATTAAAACATTACAAACATAATTCCTTTAGTTGCCGACAACTTTGTCCAAGAAGGAGGCTGTAGGATTCTATAACGATTTGCAACAGATCTGATCATCACAGAAGGGCATATCTACATATTCCCTGGCAGTGATTTGAAACACAACCAGAAACCCTTGACAACAATGAGAATCTATTATAGATCCACATTAGATCGAAACTCAGACATATATGGAATAAAAAAATCTGAGAACATACTAAAATAGATACCCCATTCAAAGCATTGAAAAACTATGAAACTCCAAAAATGAATTTAGCAGGGAAATAATTTCCCTCTCTGATACTAGGTAAGAGTATTCTATTACTCACATAAAAGTATATATAAGACTTCCATTATAAATCAATGGAGGAAGTCCATTTTCAGTTAAGGATAACTATGTAACTAAGATGCTTGGGCAGATGCAAGTCCCTATGTGAGCTTACAACTCACCATACTTAGTTGATAGGGAAATGAAGCGTTATAAAAGCCAACTCTAACACATAGAAGAAATAAAGAAATTATTTTAATGTCCACGAGGCTAAAGGTAACCTATGGGACATATTGCTTCTTCATCTGCTTGATGTATCCAACCCTTTTCTGTGAAGCTTCAAAATAACTACTCCTAGCTTCTCGACAAACCTCTCTCTAAATAGGTTATCCCAAGAGCTAGCTACCAACATATCTGCATAATTTTCCTTGTTGTCTTTGAAGGCCTCACATTCTAACATGAAATGTTTTTATGTTTTCACTTTTTCGGAAGAACAAATAATGCATACTCTTTCCTCCCACACTTCTTTTGGCCTTTTCCAGTGCCCTATTTCACAATTGAGTTGATGAGAGTGAGTCTTTAATTGAGCAATAAGAATTTTGGCTCTCCAAGAGATATTGGCCTCTATGTATGCTTTTGGTTGATGACTATGAGTGGGATTAAACACTTCAATATAGTATTTTTTCTTTCTTCCTAGCTCCTTATCCGAAATAAGCTTGTGGAACTTTTCCATAACAAAATCTTTTATCTCTTTGCTGTTTATGGGACATGCGTTCAAGCAAATACCCCATTTCCTAAACTATTTGTTATTTTGCTGCATCCAAGTATTTTTTCTCTTGCACAATCTGTCACTAAAGACAACCTTAGGCCATCTACCCTCTTCCATTTTCTCAATTTTTTTAAATACCTTATGACTTGCACCATAGCAATTGTTTCAATAAGAGCAACCCCTATTTCACTTAACAATATAGCATAAGCAACTACACTTTTAATCTTGAATTTATTTGTAATCAAGCGCTTCTGAATTTTCTCAATATATCTCCATTGCATGTCGGATGTATTGCTGGCCCATAGTTCACAACCATAAAGAATCACCGAAATCACTAGAATCCCAAAAAGAGTTTGAGTGGTTTTCCTGTCCCATAACTTTGCCTCTCCACGCCTATTTTGAAAAGCATAAAATGTTTTCCAACCCCCCAAAGTTCTTTTCTTTCTACAGCCATTCCAAATTATATTTTTGTTGAAGCCAATTTCGAGATATTTGTAATCCACAACTTCTTCCATAATGTTACCTTCAAAATAGAACTTATGTTGGTCATGTTTTCTTTTCTTAGAGAAAACCACTACTTTTGTTTTGCTGATATAACTTAGAAAAGAGAGGAATAATCCTAATGGTTGAGTGGATAGGCTCATTCTATAACCTAATGTGAAGGTGACGTGTAAGTATGTTTGTCCCTCTTAAAATAAAAATAAAATATTAACTAAATAGAAAAGCAATGTCAGCTATAATAAAGAAGAAAAAATATATGTTATGCATATTTAATTAGTTGTCCATATGACCTAATATAATTTCATGTAAAGTAGTTAGAAGTAAAAAAAAGTCACATGACTAAGGTGTTTAAACAGTATACTTTTCAAAATTAATTTAACACTTGATGTCAACTTCATATTTATCTATATATAGAAAAAAATGTTAAAAGAATATATTTTAATGTTGTATAGAATAAAATATCCAATGTGACTTATTAATAAAATATTTTAATATGATGGCTTATACTTAAAAATATATTAATAATAAAAAGACAAGTTTAATGTGGGCTCATCAAATGGCTCAATGCACATGTTTTGTAATCTCTATAACATTTAAAAATAGAATTTAAACAATAAAAAATTACACCTTGTTTTTTGCACTCTAAAATAAGTTTGCACCTAAAAAAATTTGGTCCCTCTAGGCTCATGTTATATCATGCTTAAAATGGATCTATGAGACAAATAGAGAGATTTCTTTTCATTGCATTATAAATAAGAAATATAACATTTTAAGTTCATGCTTTAGGGAAATGATTCTCCATTGTAAGATTAAAAAACTTCTAAAAGTGAAGGAAGAAAGAAAAATCCTCTGTTTTTAGGATTTTGTTTCATAATTTTTTATGTCACTAATTTATCTTTTAGAAAATATCTAATTCTATTTCTTTCGAAGTAAAATCTTCTTACTTTGTGTAAGCATTTAAATATTGTCTAAAACATTAATAAATTTGGACATTTAATTAAACTTTTTAAAATAAATTTTCAATCCCTAAAAATATGAGATTA
>APFE030964658.1:0-10057 GCA_000404065.3 Pinus taeda | reverse complement strand
GTTTACATCATCGACTTTCGATCAAAGGATTCCGTGACATGTTCGACATCAACACATCTTATCACATCTCATGGATTGTACTGAGTACATTGAGATCCATTGTCATTATTGGTGGTTTCTCTCACGCCTGTTAACAGTTTACATCATTGACTAGTAATCAAGCGGTTTCTACCATGTTCGACTTCGACACATTCATTCGCATGGATAGAATCGTACTATTTCGGGAAGTAGAAATGAAGACCCTGGATCTAGTTTCCACCATCCAGGCTGCGAGGAATTTTGTATTTATTATACTATGGACTATTCATAAACAGATGGCTGCGTCCATACTGTGTCCACATGTGTCTACACTTATGATGTGTTACAAGATCATTCTTATATCAGAGCAGTAGTTAGTTTTCTAGTCAGTTTTCAGTCTCCTAGTCAGTTTTTATCTGAGTATGGGAATGCCTACCTCAGCGATGATATGATCTCATATATATATTTTGCATTGAATGTTTTTACAGGTTCCAACCGGGCTCTCCGCGAGATGATCCTCGAAATGATAAAGTACTTCACTCTTCCTAAATGATAAATGAAATCCTCATCTACTGCAGACTTCGCACTTTAGGGGCAATATGTTACACAAAAATATCGTCACCTTGATTATTTGCAGTCAGTATGGGTCTATCACTACATATACCAGCCTCTTAAGCAAGTCTCAGACCTCAGCTTTTCAAAACAAGCTTTGGAAATGAGAGAAAGACATCAAAAAGCAATGTAACTCTGGTTTCGCACTTTCTCTCACTTTTGCCTGCGGGCCCGCACCCTTTGTTCAGAGTACCTGCGTACTTATACGCTCTGTATGTAAGTAAAGGGGAGGGTGCGTACCCCTGTGAAATTCAAAAGGCGCAATTTTTATCTTAAAAAACTCACTTTGGGTTAATTCTAGAGGTTTCTAGAAGGAATTTTGACGTGGATTGTTCGCTCCAAAATGGTTCATGCATCCCATAAGAGAAGGAGCTAATCCCTTGTTAGGAGGAGCTATCCCTTTGTTGGACATGAGGTAGGCCTTAAACACATTTGTTTGCCATTATTTATGAAGCGCATTTAGAGAAAGATAGTGTCTGGTTGGTTTGTTTGTCATTAGGTCTTCATTAGATTCTAGGAAGGCCTATCTTGTCCGCAAGATCGACTCATTCCGCGTGACATCAATCTAACAATGATGTTGAAGAATTGACAATGGGTGAATCTGGTAAAGCTCTGTGATATCCATGGTTTTATGAAGCACCCTGGATCAAATTGCAGCGTTAGTTAATGTCATTGAAGCAAACACTCGAATCTAAGTGTGCTTTAAGATTGGTCTTTGTTGGGGAAGCATCCATTGCATAGAGGGTTTTCTGTGGAGCTATGATCTTGACACTCTAAGCATCGGTGTAGTGAGAGTTAAATTTTTATTTTCAATCCATTTTTACACAGTTGTTATTGATGAAAAAATTACTTGAATTGATTATTATCATGCCACTCGTAATTAAAAATTATGAATTGATATAAAGTTCTATAATATGTTAAATATTTTTACTTTTGTGTCTAATTAAATATGGTTAAATTTAAATGCTAAAGTTATATATTTTTAACCACATATGGGGAGCGCTTTCAAGTTTCATTATTATTTATAAAAATTACATTCAAGTTTGTTTAAATGGTATTCATTATCAATAAATTTCATTATCCTTTCATGTTTAAGATGGAGGCACACCTACATTTATATTGGTATGTTGTTTAATATTACGAAAAAAATTGTATTTTTTTCCATCTTAAATATGGATTTGATAAGTTATATATATGGAGAATTGTAGTTTCATCTTAAGTTTATGAAGTATTGAGAGTTCAAATCTATTTAAGCTTTGCAACCAAATGTTTGATCTTTCAAGGAACTTGATTGATAGATTTCAAGTTATTTCAAAGAACTTGATAGATCCCAAGTTAAGATAAATATATGGTGGGTTTTAATTAAAAGCGTAATAAAAAATCATCTCAATCTGTTATTGATATTCCCTTGATACTACAATCTAGTAGGAAAAATTATGTAAATCTGTAAATCTTTTAGTCATTATTAATATAGAGCTCTCTCTCTCTCTCTCTCTCGCTATATAGTATATTATATATATATATTATAACATAAAAACATATTTCAATGTCCATATTAACATAATTTATATAGACTTTACAATTAAAAATAAAACAACCATTTTTTTTTCCCTTTCAAGTCTAAGAAAGATGTATATCTCATTTACTTTAAAAAAATGTTTCAATATAAATATTTAATAATTAAAAATAAAAGAGTCATATATTTTCACTTTTATGTATAATTATTTTACTTTTAAAAAATATTTCAGTATAAACATTTAATAATTTTTTTGAATATCTATTTTATTAATATATCTTATATCAACTTTTATATATATATGTGATGTATACCAAGTGAAAAAGTGTTTCAAAATAAGAAGAGATCTATCATTTATTCAATTTTTAATATTGAAGTTGATATGTAGCATAAAAAAAATGAATAATAATACAAATGATATGTTGTGTGTGTAAAATATAGATTATAAGAACAATATTTCAATCTTTATGTTAAATAAAATATTTCAATGTTATATATATATATTTAAATAGTAATTTTAAGAACAAACATTTGAAAGAAAAAAAAAATTGATTTCTTCCTAATAAGAGGGATATTTGCCATTCATTCAATTTTTAATATGAAATTGATATGTGGAATTCAATAATAATAATAATAATATGAAAGAATTGTGTACTTTGGAAAATATTAATGTGTAAAATGTAGGCTATAAAAAAATACTTCAATGTTTATTTTGAGTAAAATATTCTAATTTCTTTATATAATATATACATAGTTGGCAATAAAATGTTTTACTCAACATGACCATCGAAGTGTTCTGATTTAAAAAACAATTGAATTAGAACACTTTGATGGTCATGTTGAGTAAAAGGTTTCAATGGAAACTATGTATATATTATATATGTTGAATTTTGAAGTGCAATAAATACAAACACTAGTTTCCAAAATATCCATAATTACTTCTAATGATGTAGATATTCTTTTAGCAATTCATGTTTATCATTAAGTAATTACACTTCTGGAATGTGTGTGTCCCTTCATTGGCGCTGACTTGACTTGAGGGAGGGCCGACTTGACAAGTTTGGAGACAAACATTCAAAATTCAAATTTTGAAATTTTCTCTTGTGATACTAACATGAAGAACATGTCTTATATTAATTCTTTCATGGGCTAAACAAATGAAAATGACATGAAGAACATGTCTTACAAAATCATTATGTATTTCAAGGGAAACAATATAAGCTATGAAGATCAGCCATAACTACAAAATTCAACACTCCCTCTTAACTAAGGAGGTATTCATAATGACTAGACAAATGTTCCTTTGTTGACAAATTTCTCAAAGAAAATGTTATATCAAATCATCATGATTATTCAATCACCATAATTGGATCAACAAATTGTGACAGATGGTGAAGCGATAACATCAATCAATTACCATACTTTGGTCAAATATCTTTGAAACATGGTAAATCAACAACATCAGCTAGTGACCATAATTTAGGTCTATCTAACACATGGTATACAGACTAGTCTTGGTTCACCATCATTCGGGTCAGTATATTTGAAACATAGTGAATCTCTAAAGGCCACACTCTATCTGATTAATTCAGGGCCTAATGATAAATGGGCGTGATGCTCGAGGACCAATCTTCTTAATTCGGGTCAACATACTTGACACAGGAAGAATCACAGTCCTTTGCCATACCATTTTCCATAAATCGAGTCAATATACTTGACATGGGGAGAATGTTAGTCCATGGCACTATCTCATCAACGCTCCTCACCTAGAGAGGTATTCTCAACAAATCCAAGTTGTCCTTGAAGTATACAAGCTTCGCTATGGACAGAGTCTTTGTAAGAATATATGCAATATGATCATGAGCAGAAATATATTGGAGCTTCACTACTCCCTTCTACACCATGTCATAGATGAAGTGGTACTTGATCTCGATGTGCTTTGAATTGTCATGGAAAACTGGATTTTTCTGTAATCTTTACATATTTCAAATTGTCACAATATATCACGTTCAGTTCCAACGCCTTATTAAATAGAATTTCAAGTAACTTCTGAAGCGACACTACTTCACAAATTGCTAAATTAGCTACAATATACTCTTCCTCGACAGCGTTGACTGCAACATATGTTTTCTTCTTGCTCATCCACGAAATCATGGTGAAGCCCAAACTAAAGCAACCTTTGGATGTACTCTTTCTGTCTTCCCTGTTCCATCTGCATTTGTATATCCCTGTACTTGTATATCACTATTTGAGACATATCTTAAACCACTATAATCAACTATACCACACAAATATCTCAATACATGCTTTGCTACAATCCAATGATCATGTATTGGTTCCATTTGGAACTAGTTGAAGGTGTTCACTATAAAGAAAATGGTTGTCTTGGTATTACACAAATACATCAGTGAGCCAATCAACTTCCAGTACATGGATGGATCTACTAGATACGACTCAGAGTCTCTCAACTTTCTTATATTTGTCACTATGGGAGTTGTCAACGATTTACAATCCATCATTCTAAGCTTCCACATGATATTGATAATATACTTTCCTTGACCAAGGAATATTTCACTAGGATTATGCCATACTTCTAGCCCCAAATAGTAGTGCATCAAACAAATATCATTTAGTTTGAATTTATAAGATAACTCTCTCTTACATCAAATAATGAGATGCTCTACACTTGTCAGAAATAAGTCATCAACATACAATAATAAAATTATAGGTTCATTCTTCTCAACATTGATATATAGATTTGGATCAACATCAATTTTGGAGAAATTGAGTCTTGTTAGGTATCTATCAATTTAAGAATACTAGGATTTAGGTGCTTTCTTTAGGCCATATAAGGATTTCTTCAATATGTAAATGTGAGACTCTTTTCCATGAACCTAAACACCTTGAGCTTGTTCTATGTACACTTCTTCCTCAATCACACATTGAGGAAATCAATATTTACATCCATCTGATGTAAATTCCAACCCATATAAGAAGAAATAGAAATAATAGATCTAATAGTAGTGTACTTGGAAACTGGAGAAAATTAAGTCTCATCGTAATCCTCTCCCTCTTTTTGGGAGAACCCTCTAGCCATGATTCTCGCTTTTTATTTGTAAATATTTCCATCCACTACATGCTTCATCTTATATATCTATTTGGAGGTTACCACTCACTTCCTTTAGGTCTAGGCACAATTTCCCATACATTATTTTTCATAATTGATTGGTATTCTTCTAACATTGCATCCTTACAAACTTTATGGCTAGTTGCTTCTTCACAGGTGGTGGAAGGTTCAAAATCAATGGGATTATTCATCAATGTTGCATTTCTAGAATACCTATCCAGTCTCTTTCTTTCCCTGAAGATGCCACATGTTGTTGCATGTCCTTTTTCTTCCTACAAGGTAGATCTAAGCCAAGTTGGTCTCTTCCCGATTTCAGGAACAACAACTAGGTCCACTAGTTCGCTAGGCCCTTCTAGCTCTTCTTAATGATCTATGAGATGTTTTCAAGGATTGGATGGACTTGAACCTTCTTACATGGGAGCTTCGTGTTCTTCCTCATCACTAGAGTCCATGGGAACTCCTTAGATTTCCAATAGGAAACATTCTCATCAAAGGTCACATGTAACAACCCTGGTGAAAAGTTCATGTAATAAAAGTTAATAAAGGCAAAATAAGACCACGGTTAAGGGACACTTATTCCAAGCTCAATGTTGGGAAAATATATCCTAGTGGGCATCACTGAATGTGTGTTTTGGCTAAGGAAAATTGGCAAAGGATAAGGCAAAGGCATTAAAAGGAAAAAAAAGCATTTTTGGCAAATTTATTTATGAAATAAAGGGAATTAGGAGAAAAGTAAGGTGAAAGGTCAGAGGTTGCATGTGAGGATGAAATTAAGGAAAATAATGGAAAATGAAGAAATTAGAGGCCTCATTAATAAAAAGGCTTATGAGGATCAGTGGGAAAACTTTTTCTAAACTTTTGTCAGTTCAATTTTGGAGCTCTCTCATTATTTTCTCTCTCTCTCAAGGATAGGAAGGCATGATCAAGCAACTTCAACAGGAATACTTATAGGTAACCTTTTGCATGTGTGATTTCCTAGCTGGTTTGAACATGCATGGATTTGCATGTTGGTGTATGTTTCTCTTGTTGTCGGTGGCATGATTTTGTTGGGTTATGACAATGGTTTTCATCTTAGCCTTGCCTTTTTTTGGATGCCATGGTATGTTGGGATGTTTATCTTGGTTTTCAGCTTTGGTTTTCCGGATGGATTTCAAAATCTGGGGCGAAGGTGGTCTCAAGTTTCATTCCCAAAGGCCTAGGAATCCCTTGACCAGTTTTGGCAGGACACATGGTAAATCCTGAGGGAGAAATCTCACTTTAGGGCTTAGTGATCCAAGTTTGGATTACAGTAAATCCTGAGAGACTGGTCTCAGTTCAGGGCCTAATGATCCAAGATTTGATTACGGTAAAGACTAAGAGACAAGGATATGGAAAATCCCTCAAGAATAGTGATGGATTCCGGATGGCATTCCAAGTTCGGTTAGGTTATGATCAGAGCACCGATTTTGGTGTGATCGCGGTTTGATGACAGTGGAGGTGGTTTAACCTCTGGATTCCCTTGGTTGTTCTTGGATTGATTTTTCTATGAGATCACACATTCATGCTTGGGATATGTCATGGGGGTGATTGGATGAAAGAGATATTTGGTTCAACCATGTCTATGGTTGGGTGGTACGTGGAAGTCCTGAACCTAATCGGATTTTCCTATGATTAATAAAAGCTAAGTTCTCTTACTTTTGTACTTTCTTATATATGGATTTAATGGCTATCATATCTCTGATATTTATATGGTTTAACACTGGTTATAAGCATGGTTAAATGACTGGTTCATGTCATGGTTATTTCATGTATTTACTTGTAATTGTTAAATGGATGGATGCAAGACCTAATTGATGATATGACAATTCAATGGAGAAGAAGGTGACACTTCTGGTTATGTTTCATAAGTTCTTTCAATCATTTATGCTCTATCTTATATCCTAGACGTGTAGATTGCATTAATTCCAAGTGCTAAATATTTATGTTATCCATGAAACCATTCATAAGAAATCTGAATGGTTGCAAGTAAGTTTGATTAAATTCCACCCCTGTGCTAGTTAAAGGAGGGGATGTAGACTGACCTGAATTTCCTATAAATCTAGAATACTTGGAAGTTGAGTTTTTCCTATGGTCAGTCTTTGGTTATGGACTGGATAAGGTTGCACCAGAGCTCGTAAGCGGTGGACCACCTCCCATAGGCGAACAAAAGGCTAACCTCGATCCATTCCTCCTAGAGGTCATCAAGGAATTTGTTGACCAGGAAGTTGGTCACCTCAGGTAATCTCATGAGTGCCTCTGTTATTATAGTTTGCTCTCGGAATTGCTATTTTTATTTATTTTTAATCGAGAGGAATTGTTATCTAGATGGATCTTGTTGACCCAAATGGATTCCAACTACTACCGCTATAAATTTTACATTAAATTAGTATCTATAAAAACATAATATTTGTACTAATTCTTCAATGTATCCAACGCAGGGATTTGAAGCAAACTGTGCCCGGATTTCCTAGACCCCAATTGATCTGAGTGCTTCAAATTTTTCCAAAACCATCAACGTTGCATTGAATACCATTTTGTTGCCTCCTTTTAATCCATACGCTAATAGTCTCAATTATCTACTTGCAAGTTATTTGATTCCCTATGTCGGACTCACTATCTATGTCAGCGCTAATGCTTAGCTTAAAGACCCCACTGCCAAGTGGGTAAATCACTGCTACGTTTTGTTTTGCATTACCAACGAATGAAGAGATATAAAATATTGTTAGATTTTTTCTGGATATTTTGGAATTTGACAGATTTAAGCCATATTCTAGAATCTAGGTCAATTAAGGATGGAAAATTCTGGAAACGGACAAGCATAAGCGAAGTCAAATAATTATTATCTGAAATCCTATTGTTGTATTTGTTTTGTTGCATATTCTACGAATATACATTTGGTAGTATGGCTTCTTGGAGTGGAATCGGGACAGGACGCGGTTATCCGTGTTTTATTGTTTAAACAAAAGGATGACTGGGTGGTGCCATACCCATACAAAGTCTCAGATTTCACATTGCGGCTCTCCAATTTGAGGAATACTCTAGGACACACAAGAATTGCCGACCAAGGATTGATTCCAGGATACATTCTTGCAAGCGATAAATACTTTGTTGCATATGCATGCACTACTGCCCAGATTTTGAAGATAGTCTACGCATCGGGTAACGAATCATCTTCTAGAGGATTCTACCCTCGTGGTGGTGATGGAAGTTTTGCATGCCAATATCTCTCCAAACCATGATCCTAAAATGAGTGACTCAAAGGTGATTTTAGATTGAGTACAACAAAAGTCTTCTTTTGGACCACCTTACCTCACATTTTGGATGAAACTTATCAGAAATTTGTTGAATTCCTATAAAGAACAGAATCAAGAGGCAGATCGATTATCAAATATGGTATGCTACTGCTTACCTGGAAAGCTCTTTTACCAACCCCACATTAATGATACTCTCTACAGCTCGGGGAGTATCCATTTCTAATGGTATGTACAGGGTTGTTCTTTGCAATCTCGCTGTTTTTTTTGTAATTGTTTGTACCTGTCATGTATTTTTCATATCTTCAAGATGAATATTCAGAACAGTCTAGAAAATCTGTTGTGAAGAATAGGCTCTAAAGAAAAGTTTTTTGTAAGTTGATATAGTATTTCAGAACAGGTAGAAGAACACAAAGTTGTAGTAGTAAAAGTTTCTCTACTTTCTGAGTTTTTTGAGACTTTATATGTGACACAGAGATGCAAGGTCATGAGATATGATTTCTAGAAAATGTTTGATGGTTTTTTCTCTTATAAAAAAATGTAAGATCATTTTTTTCTCTTATAAAAAAGATGAATATTTAGAACAATCTAGAAAATCTGCTCTAAAGAAAAGTTTTTTGTAAGTTGATATAGTATTTCAGAACAGTTGGAAGAACACAGAGTTGTAGTAGTAAAAGTTTCTTTACTTTCTAAGTTTCTTTGAGACTTTATATGTGACACAGAGATGCAAGGTCATGAGATATGATTTCTAGAAAATGTTTGATGTTTTTTTTTCTCTTATAAAAAAAAGTAAGATCGTTTTGTTCTCTTATAAAAAAAAGGAAGTTGTAGACAATCCATCGTAAATCGAGTCGTCAATATAATCACTCTCTACAGGCTGTTGCAATTTTTGAGACTGAACTCAGAATCCCCTGTTGCAATTTTTGGGACAAAACTCAGAATCCCCTTTGTTATGTTTTACACTTCTAATTCACCATAGTATTAAAATATCTCTTCCAATTTGAGACTGGGTATTGGCTATATATGGTATAGTTTCTGCCTTTGGCATTTGTTCATGCATCTGTCACGATTTGGAATTTTCTCTGGAAATAGGCTTTAAATATTTCATGAGCGACTCCTCACTTTATTGCATTCATCTTGGGAATTGGATCACATTATGATGAAGAGGTTGACATAATTGTTGAACCCACGTAGATCCATTCAAATTAAGACACAAATTATTGAAGTCACAATGGTAGTATGGATACTAATCTAAAATTTAGGGAGGAGATTATTTTATGAATTGATTGCTCCAACGGTAGCCGAAGACTCCAATGGAGGCTTCTTAAATGTTATTATATGTCCATAAAATAAATTTATTGTATGCTAACATATAGATAATGCATGAAGTACCAACGAAGCTCTATATTGTTTTTGCACCAAGTTGCGAGTATCACAGCCTTCAATGATCTCTCTTGAAGACATAGCCAGTTAGGAAAGTATGTTGAAGGTTTCTAAGGCCAAACATATCAATAA
>APFE030964646.1:0-35627 GCA_000404065.3 Pinus taeda | reverse complement strand
AACAGAGAGAAAACCACCTATTGGCTTTACCACATATCCTGTCATTCACCAGTAAGGATTCCTAGGCCCACTGAGGCAACACAATCCTGGCTTTACTGCAACCCATAGTCTGGCTGAGGGGTCACTAGGCCAGTGGCGTTACCATGATCCACAATCTGGTTCAGGGACCACTAGGCCATGTGCTCTATCATTTGGAGATCCACCCCACTCAGCTTCGAATCCATCCGACAACCTAGCTCAACCAAAACATGAGAACCCCATCACACCATAGTTATTCAAAAATGGCAAGGCTAGGCTAAAAACAATGTTACACCTAGCAAAAACCATGCCACAACAACAAAAGAACCACATGCAATACCATTCATGCTAAATATAGCAAGGAAAATACACATGCAAATCGATACCTACAATGAATCTTACTATAGTTGCTTGATCCTTCCTTTCCTTACTTGACCTTTGCTTCCTCTTGCCTTCTTTGTGTTTCTTGATCCAATGAAAAAATGCTCTAAGAAAACTAAGTGTCCAAGAGTGAGAGAGAGAGAGAGAGAATAATGAGAGAGCACCAAAACTCAATTGATAAAAGGTTACACTGACCAAGCTTGCCCATTGATCCTCAGAAGCCTTTTTATCAATGAGGCCTCTATTTTCTTCAATTTCCATTATTTTCCTTCATTTTCCTCCTCAAAAACCACATGTGACCTTTCACCTTCATTTTCTCCTAATTTCCATTATTTTCATAAATAAATGTGCCAAAAATGTCATTTTGTCTTTCCAATACCTTAGCCATTGCCTTTGCCAATTTCCTTTAGCCATAATAAGCTGAATCAACACCCATTATGATGTTTCCCCCACCATTCAGCGTGGAGTACGTGTCCCATCATCCGTGGTATTTATATATTTTACATGAGTTTTAACCAGGGTGTTCGCATTATGACACAAGCTTGGTACTATGGCACAGGTATTGTCCTTGATGGCAACTCACTCGGCAAATCATTCAGATGACAATTCAGGCTCACAAGCTCTCATAATAAAGGAAAAGAAGGTATACGTAGGTTCCCATTGACCAAGCTGCGTATACACGCAGGATCGCCGATCAAAAGGTGCGTATGCATATGCACGCACTTTCACGCAAGGAAAAGCGCGTACATGTGGGAAAACTTGTTTTTGGTCCATGGTTTTTGGTCCTTGGTATTTGGACCTATGGTTTTGGACCATGGTATCTCGTCCGAAGTGTTGAACCCAGGTATTGGTTCTAAGTGTTTTTGGACCATGGTATTGAGTAAGGCCTAAGACTATAAAAGGGGAAGGAGATCATTAGATAAAGACACTCAAGTATTGAAAATCTAATGAAGTGCAAGATCTAGAATACTGGTGATTGGATTATGGTGCATAGCTGGATCAAGGAGGAACCTGACCACTAGAAGAAGGATAAGTTCTATTGATGGGTCAAGATCTTAAGGCTTGAAGACAAGTATCTTTGTGTGATTTTGATCTTTTATATTTGGCGCATGTCTTGATCTGTAAATATGATGATTTGGGTATAATTGATGTTTGAATAGTTGAAAAGGGTAAATTATCTTTTACAGATCTGTATGTAGGTTCAGCATAACAAAGGCGTGTATACACGCAGGTTCGGTCATTTAAAACAGCATATACACAGGTTTTCCTTAATATAACAGCGTATGCATGCAGTTTCTACATATTGAAGTAGCGTACATCTCATAAATTATGTTTTAGCTACTTTTGTTTATTGCAGCAGTGTTCTGGGTTCAGGATTGGTTTTTGGTTACTGTTATTGTATTCTGGTTACAACATTCAGAGAAGTGATTGTTTGATTCAGTTTTGGTTGGTGCAAAAGAGATTGGTTGATGCATATATATTTGATTTTTGATTGATGTTATTGATGAATCCAGTTTGAAAATCTATGAAACATGGTCCCTGGAAGAAAAGAGAAGGTTGTAGCCTTCTGTAGATAAGCACCTATGTACTAGTATATCAGCTAGTACAAGAGCTAAGGGGGTTGTAGCTCCCTTCCAGGAGAAGTTGGAGAACGAGAGAAGGTTGTAGCCTTCTACGGGTAGAAGCTTGCGTACTGGTATAAGACTGCACCAATACAGAAATATTGTAAAAAGAAGTTTCTTAATAAAAGAAGATAGAGACGAATTGCAGCAGGTGCTTTTCACCCACATTGGGTTTCCACCTTATATCTTATGTTCATGTGTGTGATTGCATGTACTTTTTACTGCACTTGATTATTGTTTATGGTTCTGATACACAGATTAAGATCAACTAACTAAAATTAGAAGTCTACAAGATATACGCGGTTTTCTCTAAACACAGTTGCGTATATACACAGGGTTAATTAACAGAAGAAGGGTATATCAATTTGTTTATGGAAATGAAAAATTGTTAAATTGATAATACTAATTCACCCCCCCCCGCCCCTCTCAGTGTTATTTCCAACAATTGGTATCAGAGCAGGTCCTTCATAAGAAGCTTGATCGCTTGAAGGAAGATCTATCATCATGCGCAACTACGAAAAAGAGGCATCCATCAGGCCACTAATCTTTGATGGGAGCAATTTCTTCTATTGGAAGGTAAGAACCACAACCTATCTTCAATCTCTTAGTACAGAATTTTTGGATATCATGGAAGGACGATACACATTTCCATTAGCAACTCCTAAAGATACGGCTGGTAAAAAGCAGTATGAAACAAATGCAAAGGTTGTCAATACTCTATTAGGGAATCTATATCAATCAGAATTCATCAAGTTATGCAGCTCAAAACCACCAAATAAATATGGGACAAGATCATTCTAAGTTATGAAGGAGACGATAAGGTAAAACGTGCAAAACTACAATCTCTCAGAATTCAATATGAAACTCTCAGAATGCAAAATGATGAAAGTGTGGCTAATTATTTCTTACGTATAGATGAGATTGTTAACCGCATGAAAAACTTAGGTGAAGAGATAAAATAAGTTACTGTAGTTGAAAAGGTTCTAAGATCTTTGTCTTCTAAGTTTGAATCAAAAGTTTCTGCCATAGAAGAAAAGTAGAATCTTCAGAGTATTACCATGTCACAGCTGCACGGAATCCTAACTGCTTTCGAAATGAGAAAAGGGTGTCCATCAGACATGAGAGAAGCCGCATTCAAAGCTTCAGGAAAAGGATAATACATTGAATCAGGACATACGTCAGAAGGAGAGGAAGAATCAAACTTTATCAAGAACCTTCAACGGGGTTCTAGAAGATTCAGAGGTAAGCTACCTTTCAAATGCTTTGCTTGTGGAAGAGTTAGTCACTATGCAGCCAAATGTCCTCATAAAGATAAGCTTGATAAAGGTAAGGACCCAGTTAAATGGAACATAAAACAGAACGTAAGTAAGAAGAGCTATTAGACACATGAATACAACGATGGATTTTCAAATAGTGATGAATATGAACATGGTAATGATTATAGACTTTTGATGGCTTTTGAAGATGATGATTTTTTGGATGTTATAGATGGATATGGTCTCTATGAAGAAATTTCTAAACTTAAAATTTGTTTAGAAGAAAAGAGTATGATTATAGATACTCTGACATTCCAACTTGCTGAAGGGAACACAAATGAAAGTTAGAATGTGAATTGTGGGCTTAGAAAGATATTGAGAAAACAAAAGCTTTATCTTAGATTTGCTAAAGGATCTGAAACTTTAGATGAGATTATCAAAGTGCAGCGTTCTCCTCTAATCAAGATAGGTCTTGGATATACTGAAGAAGCATCTCAAGCACAGAAGCCATCCACCTCCAAAAGTTATCTTGATGCAGCAAGGAGAAGTGAATAGATCGACAATCATCAACAAAGGCATAAAGCGGATCACCAGGTAAATCGAGGTCAATCTACTTCAAGGATGAACAGAAGCTACAACCAACCACAAGTAAATCATTCTCAATTTTCCTCGAGAATGAATGTCAAAGCTGCTCAATGTGTTGCCTACAAGACCATCATGACTAGAGAAGCACGAAATCAAAGGAGTGTGACTGGGATCATGAAGAGGACCTACAATAAATTTTCTGCACTTGAAAATGAAATAGAATGCTCTATTTGTAACAACTTTGGTCATGAAGATTCTGAATGCAGGAGTAAGTTTCGACAAACATCTCAGAAGGAGCAAGCTTCATTGGGTCCCAAACATGGAGAAAGAAAGAACCGCAACCAGAAAGATGTGGTATAGCCTTATATGCGGAAGGATAGGAAAATCAGTGGTACAACAGTGGATGCTCAAAACATATGACATGTGATAAAGAAAAACTTCAGCCATATAGTGCCTTAGAAAAGGAAAGGAAGGTCTCATTTGGAAATGACACCCCTGCACCAATAAAAGGTAAAGGCTTGTTCTTTTAAAAGAAAAGGTCAAAGCTAGAAATGTTATGTGCGTTGATGGCTTAAAGCATAATCTATTGAGTGTTAGTCAAATGTGTGATCAAGGAAGTGAGGTAGTATTTCGATCAAATGGATGTATTGTTCGTGAGCTTGATACAGGAGAAACAGTGATCAAAGGCATAAGAACTCCAAATAATTTATACATACTCAAGGGAGGACAACAACAATGCTATCTAAGCAAAAATGATGAACACTGGCTATGGCACAGAAGATTGGGGCATCTAAGCTTCCCTTAGATAAGGAAAGCAAGCAAATATCAGGTTGTTCGTGATCTTCCTGACATCAAAATTCTAGACAATACAATATGCAAATCATGTCAATTTGGTAAGCAAACCAGAACACACTTCCCTGAGAAGGAAGGATCAGCTAGTAAGCCACTTGAACTTGTCCACACTGACTTATGTGGTCCATCAAGGAAAAAGTCACCTCGTGGAGAAGAATACTTTATATTGTTCATTGACGAATTTGTTAGGATGTGTTGGATAGGACTTCTGAAGCATAAAGATGAAGCTTTCGAAAAGTTCAAAGCGTTCAAAGCCTTGGTTTAAAATGAATCAGATCACAAAATCAAATGCCTTAGGTCTGATCGAGGAGGGGAATTTACCTCGGATGAATTTTTTGACTTTTGTGAAGAACATGGAATAAGAAGGGAATTATCTACTGCAAGGACTCCTCATCAAAATGGAGTGACAGAAAGAATGAATAGAACGATTCAACAAATGGCTCATGCTATGTTTGATGAGTCTGGAACTTCTGCAACCTTCTAGGGTGAAGCTGCATTTGCTATCATTACTATTCTCAACAAAACAAACATCCGGGTAAACAAAACTCAAACTCCTCATGAAATTTGGTATGGTAAGACTCCTACATTAAAATACTTCAAAGTTTTTGGAAGCAAATGTTACATCAAAAGGACTGATGAAAATCTTGGCAAGTTTGAAACTAGAGCAGATGAAGGCATTCTCCTCAGTTACTCTTCCCGAAGTAAAGGATATAAGTGTTACAATAAAAGACTTGGAAAGATTGTTGAAAGTATTGATGTGGTGGTTGATGAAGCAGGCAACAATCCAAAGCAGATACAAACCGAATATTTTGAAGATGAAGAGGACTATCCTTCAACATCAGATCAGACTAATGATGAAACTTATGAGGCACCAGAAGAATAGATAAGAGTAGAAGAAAAGACTCCATCCAAATAGGTTCAGAAGAACCATCCAGATACTCAAAATTTGGGGCAGAAAGAGGCAGGTGTACAAACAAGAAGAACTATTACAGAAGCTTCAAGCTATCTAGCATTTCTCTCCTCCGTCGAACCACAAAATATAAGTGAAGCATGCAAAGATGAATGTGGGGTCAAGGCCAGAGAAGATTGAAAAGAATAACACTTGGGAATTGGTTCCTAGACCTAATGATAAGAATGTCATAGGGACCAAATGGATATTAAAAAACAAGCTGAATGAAAATGGAGATGTTATTAGAAACAAGGCCAGACTTGTTTGTAAAGGGTGTATAGAATTTGAAGAAACTTTTGCACCGATTGCTAGACTTGAAGACATAAGAATGTTCCTTGCTCTTTCTAGCTTTCGGAAGTTCAAAGTATATCAAATGGATGAGAAATCTGCCTTTCTAAATGGAGACTTAGAAGAAGAAGTGTATATTGAGCAACCAGATGGATTCATCCTTGGAAATGATCCAAAACTTGTAGCAGACTCAAAAGGCTCTCTATGGTCTTAAACAGACTCAAGGGGCTTGTATTATCATCTGGACAAATCCTCCATCACACAAGTTTTTTCAAAGGGATCAACAGATAGCAATCTATATATAAAAATTGACAATGATAAATTGCTAATACTTGTTGTGTATGTTGATGATATCATCTTTGGTAGCAATGAAGAAGCCACGAGTCAAAACTTTTCTTTGGTAATGCAGAAAGAATTTGGGATGTCCCTGCTTGGTGAACTCACATATTTTCTTGGTTTACAAGTCCAACAAACAAAGACGGTATCTTCTATCACAAACCAAGTACCTCAAGCAGATCTTGAAGAAATATGGCATGGAAGATTCGAAACCAGTATGTACCCCTATGGTAACAGGATGCAGCCTTAGCGCAAATGATGAATCCACAACAGTACATCAACCAACCTATAGATCCATGATTGGTAGTCTGCTCTAACTAACAGGTGCCCGTCCAGACATCATGCATGCAGTGGGAATAGTTGGAAGATTCCAGGCAAATCCAAAGGAAGCACACCTTCAGGTAGTTAAAAGGATTTTCAAATATCTTCAAGGAACACAAAATTTTTTCTTATGGTATCCTAGAGACACAGATCTCACACTTCATGCATATACAGATGCAGATTGGGTAGGAAGCGTGGATGACAGAAAAAGCACTAGTGGTGGTGCATTCTTTATGGGTTCCAGATTAGTATCTTGGTTCAGTAAGAAATAAAGTTCAATTGCATTATCTACAGCTGAAGCAGAATATGTGGCTGCTGCATCTTGTTGCACACAACTCCTTTGGATGATGCAAGCATTGCAAGACATTCAAATCACTTGTACTCCACCCATCTACATTCTATGGGATAATACAAGTGCAATCAGCGTTTCAAAGAATCCTGTCATGCATTCCAAGACCAAGCACATACCTATCAAATATCATTTTCTCCGGGAACAAGTGCTTGAACAAAAAATCAAATTGGAGTATGTCCTCTCCAAGGAACAAGTTGCTGATATATTCACCAAACCACTGCCCAGAGAGACATCTGAATACCTAAGACAGAAGCTGGGAGTAGTTGATGCATCATCTTATTGTTGACACTTATCTGTTTCAGAGAACAACGGTTGTACGCGAGTTTCATGAAGCGTATCTGTGTACATACGTCAGTTTCTATGGATACAGCCGCGTATATGATTGGTTTCAAGAATATCAGTGGGCCAGACTCAGGATGAAAAGAGTCTGATATGGGTCTAACGGTGATCATCTGGCACAGGTTCAGGGGGAGCATATATTGCATTATCATTGTTGGCATTACCTTAGAAGATCTTGGTACAATTTCACAATTGTTTTTTATTCAGGTGGAACAGGTGCAGAGGGAGATCATGGTTGTTGGTCTGGATGGTGATTAACAGATGTTGCTGATGATAGTTGTTGATGACTATCATAGTCTTGTTTTAAATATTTCGTCTCTATGTCATGTATATCTTTTATTATCAAGGTCATGTACCAACCTATTTGTTTCCCCACTATGCCTGGGATGGATGATGTAAGGTTCTTGTGTTATCATGTATAAAATTTTGGTGTATCCCCATTTGGTTGGGTAGATAAGTCAATTTTGGTATATCCCCACTTGGTTGGGAGATGGTTGTATGCATGAGCCTTTGGTGATAGGAAGCTCATTTATGATGTATAGAGTCATGTTCTTCTTGTAGAACATATTTTTGCAGACCTTGCCTACAATCAGGGGGAGCATGGACAACACAGCAGAGCAGAGATTTCAGCATGTACTCAGGGGGAGCATAACCCTTTGCCCTTGATGACAAAGGGGGAGAGTGACTTGGGGTTGCCATCCAGTCCAAAGGGAGAGATTGTTGGCATTATGACACAGCCTTAGCACTATGGCACAGGTATTGTCCTTGATGGCAACTCACTTAGCAAATTATTCAGATGACAGTTCAGGCTCACAGGCTCTCAGAATAAAGGAAAAGAAGGTATACGGAGGTTCCCATTGACCAAGCCGCGTATACACGCGGGATCGCCAATCAAAAGGCTCGTATGCATATGCACACACTTTCATGCAAGGAAAAGCGCGTACATGTGGGAAAACTTGTTTTTGGTCCATGGTTTTTGGTCCTTGGTATTTGGACCTATGGTTTTGGACCATGGTATCTCATCCAAAGTGTTGAACCCAGGTATTTGGACCCAGGTATTGGTTCTAAGTGGTTTTGGACCATGGTATTGAGTAAGGCCTAAGACTATAAAAGGGGAAGGAGATCATTAGGAAAAGACACTCAAGTATTGAACATCTAATGAAGTGCAAGATCTAGAATACTGGTGATTGGGTTATGGTGCATAGCTGGATCAAGGAGGAACCTGAGTGCTAGAAGAAGGATAAGTTCTATTGATGGGTCAAGATCTTAAGGCTTGAAGACAAGTATCTTTGTGTGATTTTGATCTTTTATATTTGGCGCATGTCTTGATCTGTAAATCTGATGATCTGGGTATAACAGATGTCTGAATAGTTTAAAAGGGTAAATTATCTTTACAGATCTGTACGCAGGTTTAGCATGACAAAGGCGCGTATACACGCAGGTTCGATCATTCAAAATAGCGTATACACAGGTTTGCCTTAATATAACAACGTATGCACGCAGGTTCTACATATTGAAGTAGCGTACATCTCATAAATTATGTTTTAGCTACTTCTATTTATTGCAGCAGTGTTCTGGGTTCAGGATTGGTTTTTGATTACTGTTATTGTATTCTGGTTACAGCATTCAGAGAAGTGATTGTTTGATCCAGTTTTGGTTGGTGCAAAGGAGATTGGTCGATGCAGATATCTTTGATGTTTGATTGATGTTATTGATGGATCCAGTCTGAAAATTTATGAAACGTGGTCCCTAGAAGAAAATAGAAGGTTGTAGCCTTCTGTAGGTCGGCACCTATGTACTAGTACATCAGCTAGTACAAGAGCTAAGGGGGTTGTAGCTCCCTTCCAGGAGAAGCTGGAGAATGAGAGAAGTTTGTAGCCTTCTACAGGTAGAAGCCTGCGTACTGGTATAAGATTGCACCAGTACAGAAATATTGTAAAAAGAAGTTTTCTCATTAAGAGAAGATAGAGACGAATTGCAGCAGGTGGTTTTCACCCACATTGGGTTTCCACCTTATATCTTGTGTTCATGTGTGTGATTGCATGTACTGTTTACTGCACTTGATTACTGTTTATGGTTCTGATACACAGATTAAGATCAGCTAACTAAAATTAGAACTCTGCAAGATATACGTGGTTTTCTCTAAACACAGTTGTGTATATACGCAGGTTTAATTAACAGAAGAAGCTATATCAATTTGTTTATGGAAATGAAAAATTGTTAAAGTGCTAATACTGATTCACCCCCGCCCCCCAGTATTATTTCCAACACAGGGTTGTTACACATAATTATCATTCACTATCAATCTCTTGACCCAGAGTGCAAGGAAAAGTTGCAGTTGGTACTTCCTTGCTCTTTGCGCACTTTTTTCACCCCCGATGACTAACCTTCTTTCCCTGTAACCGACCAGCAAGAACCTTTTCCCACCATCCTAGTCAAATAACCATTGCTTCCTCCAGAATGTTTGTAACTCGACTTCCAACACAAACTTTTCCAACACGCCAATCTATCAATTACCACTTGTACAAGAATTAATGTCACAACATAAACCTTTATCCCACCACATAACACCCATCAAAATATATATATCTATATAATATAAAATTATTAAATCTTAAACCCATTAATCACTTTCATTACTTTTAATTATGAAAAAAATTCATCCTCCTTTTGATTAAAATCTTAAACTTTCAAAATTAATATATTTTCCATTTGTTCTTTCTTACTTTGAATCTTATTTATATATATATATATAATAAATAAAATAATTACAACATTTTTTATATTAAAATATATTTAATTATATACGTTATAAACATATTTTCTTAAAACCATTAATCACTTTTCATTACTTTGAATTATCATTTCATCCTCCTTCAAAATCTCGTTGGTAAGAATTTACAAACATTCAAAATTTTTCATATTTTCCCTTTGTTCTTTTCTTATTTCGTTCCATTATATAAATTTTTATCCATTGTACTAACTGATTGACATTGTATTACACTGCATTGTAAGGATGTTGATTCCATTATGTGCTTTTTAGTTTATTTATGCTTTTCTTAATCCATAATATAGATAAATAAATTATTAAAATTAAAAATAAATAAATAGATAAAGTAATGTTTAAATAAAATGATTTTTTTAGTTCATTAAAGTTATAAAAATGGTTATTTACATGTTTTTAAAATATTAAATACATTTTTATTTTAGACTTTAAGCTTCATTTTTATTTTTAAAATATATTATTTAAATAATAAAACATTAAATTTTACAAAAAAATTATTTTTGATAAATTATATATATATATGCTTTTGATTATTTATATTTTAATTTTTGTATTTTCTACTTTTAACATTTTATTAATATTAATTTTTTATTAAAAATAAATTGATATGATTTAAAGGTGTTTATAGGATATAATATATGTTTATATTTTCAGTAAAGAAGACATCTTTAAGTACAATGCCATATATTTGAGACATCTCAAATATATGTATCAGTTTATTGGAAGGTTGTTTCTTAAAATAAGTTTTAAATGTGTTTATATAGTATAATATATGTTTTTTATAAAGGTTGTTAAGAGATATTTTAAATATATGTAATATTTAGTGGGAGGTTGTTGTTTAAAATGGTTTACAAAATGTTTTCTTTTCATTAAAGTTAAAAGAGAATTTGTATGTTTTAAAGGTGTTTATATAGTATAATACATGTTTATGTACAATGGTTATTAAAAGATATCTCAAGACTATTTATTAGGAAGTTGTTCCTTGAAATAGTTTAGATTGTGTTCTCTTTTCATTAGTAAATCATATATATGTAATATTTATTGGGAGGTTATTGTTTAAAATGGTTTAGAGTGTTCTCTTTCCATTAAAGTTAATAGAAAATTTGTATGTTTTAAAGTTGTTTATATGGTATAATACATGTTTATGTACTAATGTTAACAAGAGATATCTCAAATTTATGTTTATGACTATTTATTAGGAAGTTGTTCCTTAAAATGGTTTAGAATGTGTTCTCTCTCCATTGGTAAAAGAATTTTTCTGACCACTATTAGTATGGCCTCAATTATGGTTGGGGTAATTTGAACTTTTGATCATAAACTTCACATGTGTACTTCATAACATGATCATCACCAATTGACTTGTCTCCAAAAGTTATAAAAAAAAAATATTATATTATATTTAGTTATATTTCAATAAATATTTGAGCCTGTATATTCTCTCCAATAGTTATAATAATGAAAATTCTATATTATATTTACTTGCATTTTAATAAATATTTGACCATGTATACTTTCTTCAATAGTTATAATTGTGCAATTTTTTTAGATATAAATTGTATTAAAGTTGAAAAGCATTTTGATATTTTGAGTGGACACTTCATTCATCATCTTATTATGAGGGGATCCAAATAAAGTTTATGAGATAAAAAAGAACAACTCTATGACATGAATAGATAGATTTAAAAGGAATCGGCTATATTTATGCATATTGTTGGTCTCATTCGATCTCCCCACCATATTAGGTAGGTACTTCCCTTTAATCCAATGGTGATACCCATGCTAAATTGGTTAGTTGCAATTTTGGTGAGAGAGAGAACCCAATCAAATATGAGGAGATTTTTTTTTTTTGTAAGTTGGTACAAAAAGTTTTCTATTAATATAAAAAGGTTTTACGTTGAGAAATTGATCTGGGAGTATAAGTCTCAAACCAGATTTTCCAAAGAAAGCATTAAGACATCAGAAACTAGAACCAATATTGATCGGCATTTACTTCCACTCTTCTTTTAGAGAGATTGTTTCCTATGACTTGTGGAGTTAATATAAGATAACAATGATATGAGGACTCTAGAACCACAAAAATCAAAACACCAGTAGCATAAAAACTATGACAGAGGGAGTAATCCTTTGTTGTCATGTCATTGCGCTGAGAACCATCCAAAAACTTTGAAAGTGGAAACCACCAACACTATCTGTTTGCATGAAAGAAACAACCAGAATGTGCCTGCTAAAGACCACCACATGTTATAGAAAAGTGGCAAAAAGATCTTTGCAGACAATGCTGCCACTGCTCGTTAAGTAGCGAGGCATATATACCAATGTTGGCAGCTCAATATGAGATAATCACCGAAGAGAAGGGAGATGTATTAGAAAGTGGAGAAGTATTAATTGGTTAAACATTGATAATTGTAGGTGACTCAGTGAGGTCCTCCAAGCCAAAATCAGAAACAACATATTTTTCAACTCTTTGCGAACTTTTCAACCCTTTGCAAATGTGAAAATATATCATCCCAACAGAAATGAACATTCCTAAAAAAACACCTGATATTAAAAAAATAAAGTTATCATCACCTCCAAAACAATTTTGTTAAGTAATATATTAAATTTTTAATAAATATATTGTTATACTTAAATCTTTGTGGTTAATAAAATTTAAATGTTTAATGATAAAATTTAAAATTATTTATTTTAAATAATTTTTTTTTTAAAAAATGAGAAAACACCTAAAATTTCCCTCTTTTAAAATTCTTTTTTATTTTTTTATATTCACTTGCGAAGAAATAACATCTTCTTAAACCAACATATTATTACTTAATTTATTATTGTTAACCAATAAAGAAAAATCAATATCATTTTTAAAAATTTTTCTAAAATCATTTTAATTTTTGATTCAATAATTATTGAGCAGTTATTAAGGTGGAACACCCTCTTTCGTATCTCTAGATCAGTGTTTGAAAGGGTTAATGAAGATATTTAATATGGTTGATGAGGTATATTTCGGATATTCGGTCCCATATGCATCATATTGTATACCTCACTATAGGGTAATGATTATGTTTCATGAGGTATATTCAATAAGGTATATTCAATATAGTTGGACCATCTACATAATGTTGTCTCACTAAGTATACATAATCTATTAAAATTGATTGTTTTAAAATGTGCATGGAATGTTTTGAAAATGAAATTTATATTAATTATTTAAAAGATATGGGTTAAAAAAATATGGTTAAATTATGGTTAAAATAATGTTTGTTTGTGTTTGTTTTTTTTTTTTTTTTTTTTTTTTTTTTTTTTTTTTTTTTTTTTTTTTTTTTTTTTTTTTTTTTTTTTTTTATCTAATATATATTGAAATTTGAATTAATAATTTAAAAATTAAGCTAAAATATGAATGTTTTGTTTGATTATTTTAATAACCTATTTTAAAGATTGTGATTTTTTCTTTAAAAATTTAGAATAATTACTATAATTACGAATATTAATAGAATAATTACTATAATTACGAATATTAATAGTTGAGATTGTATAATTTAAGTCTAAGAGGGGTTTGAGGATATTAAATATATTTTACAATAAAAATGCTAATATTTTTTCTATAGTTGAATTTTCATAAGGATTGCTAAAACAATTCAAGTCATAAGATGTTTATACTTTTTTATTCAATGTAAAGACACTTCCTTTCTTGCTTTTACAAAAATGGTGATCTAAGTGATGCTCATCACAAGGTGTTGTTTAGGGTTAATACAGTTAAGTATTTAAGAAAAAAACATTTGTAGTGTCGCATCAAAATTAAGATAATTTAAGACATTATCTCTTGTATTAGAGCATTACCCTTGTCTTTGACATATACCTAGAGAGGGGTTGGGTCATATGCACACTAGTGTTCTCAATGTAGTGTTGGTGGCTCGATCCTTCTAAAAATATATCAAACCAAATATTATTATTCCATGTATTGATCAATAAAATTTCATGAAACAATTGATGAAGATTTGTTATTGTTCATTGCACAACTTTTCAATGGTTGATATATAGATAAAATTGGTGAATATATGTCTTGATTATAAGGTAAATAATGTTATATAATTTCCTTTTGGAACATAATTATGGTTTTTTTATATCTTTTTCAAATAAAAATTTAATGGAACACTTCCATCATCAACCATGGCTTCTTGGAAGGTTCCTCTTTTTTCCATCATTATCCTCCTTTTCATAATGGTATCTAAGTCTTCCTCTACCCCACATCAAACCTAATAATTCCACATTTAAGCATGGAGATGAGAGGTTCATGCGTGACATCACCCTAAAATTCAAATGCAACAACAATAGGTGTTTCTCTCACTTAGGAAGTGGGGTGGTGGAATGGTAATGGTCAAGTGATGCCTACTTTGGAACTCATACATCAAATGTAACCATCAAGGTTATGCATGCTTAGGGTAAGTCCCGTTAGATTCCTAACATTTAGGGATTTGGTAAATTGTAAATATTTCGTAAATATCTAGAATAGGAGAAGCCTGAAGAGCTAGAATATGAAGAGACGTTGAACCTTTAGTAGATAAAACAAAGAGTCACAATATTTTGTATATATGAATGTTTTTAGTCATTGAAATACAATGAAGTTTGGAGTTATTCATTTGTCCAGGGTCCAACATTGGTATCAAATCTAGTTGTAACTCCAAGATTTGCGTCATTCTCTATTGGACTCTCTCTCCCATATTCTTTGCAGTTTGTCCTCTATATCATATTCTTTGCAAGTCTAACCTTAGAGATACACCATTATGTGATCTAGGTCTCCCTTTTTCCATAATCATTTCTCTGCATATGCCTGAGAAACCATATCAAATGTGCTCTCTCTCTCTCTCTCTCACACACACACACACACACACATCAAAAACCATAACCATTCACCCCTATCTCTATAGATGTGAACTAAGGTGTACATGGTAAATCTCATTCACATCCTTATCCTCTACTCATTCATGTGTCTAGATATTTTTTTGCTCGTCCTCGAATTCCCTCTCTTATTGGCTTCTTCTTGTTCATGGCCTGGTATCACATTGTGGCAATATTCACTTACAAGTTGAGATCTCTCCTCAAGCGGACCTCTCTCTTCATGAAGTTGTGTATTGGATTCTCTCTAGCTATCGAATCTGCATGTTTTCCAAGGAGACTAGGTCTATTGCACCATACATCCTTTCTCTCAATGACCTCAATGCCTTAGCACTTTAGTGTAATCATTGAACTGTGAAGGCGAAGGGCCAAAATGTAGAGATTCAAAATTTGAATAATTATTGGTGCATTGTTACTATATTCCAATGAGGTGTTTGACTTTAAGTATCCATCAAGTGAGCGTTGTGGGCAATGTGAGTAGTCAGGAAGATGGAAATTGAAGGCAATTCAATGACATTTTCCAGCCAAATGGCCCATTTATCACCCATTGGCTCAAGCTTTAATAATCACGGGGAAGTTTATGTTCCAAGGCATACCAAGACAATGATTCTAATATTTTTTGAAACAATCTCCTTTATCAAAGTTTGTAAATATGAAAAGTGTTACTGCAGTTTTTCAATACCATTATTCTGTGTTAAACTTAATTTCGTTTGCGTTAAGCTCCATTTTCCTATGAAATCCTTCTCTTATTCCAAAACTTATCTAGACCTAGCTCAAAATGCTCGAGGAAAAGATACATTACCTCATCTCTATTGTTGGCATGGTATTGATCGACAAAGAAAACTACTTAGAATGGGTCAAAAAAAAAAAAACACATTGACTTTTAACAATTTATGAGATGGGATATGTGAAAAAGAGCCTAAAGAAGAAGTTGAAGGAGAGGTGAAGTGGAAAGCTAGTGGACATATCATGCCTACATCAATTACGGAGTTTGTCACTTGGGAAAACAAAGAAAAGAAGCTTATGCCATGATTTCTACAATAGTAAGTGAAGATATAAGCCACCATAAAGTTCACATTAATGATTCATACGAAGCCTTAAAGGATTTAAAGGGTTGTTAATCAACATTCCTTGATCAAATTGAAGGTTAAATTTTTCTCTTTTTAATGTGCCAGATGATCCTAAAAATTTTAAGAGTTTAAAATTAATTCAAGATGTGGTATTTCCTTAAAGAAGGCTAATCAAGATGCTTTCTCCTTCGAAAAATTAAATTTCTACTAAAAAGAACAAAATTGGATGTGTTCAACCTTTCATTTGATAGCCCTCTGTCTCAATTGCACCAAGAAATCTATGGAATCTAAAATGGATGGACATTCGCCTAAGATATTGTCATTTTTCATTTTATCTTCCTAAATTGATCCATTGTATATTTTCTCAATTTTTATCCTTTTACCATTTACCTTTTACATTTACCATTTATTCTTTTACTTTTCCATTTACCATCAACAATTATCCATTATTTTTTATCTACCACATATTATTATGCAATTTTTCATACTTCCATGCTTCCACAAATAGCCTTTCCACTTTCCATTTTCCTCTCCTTTTGCCTATTAACCATTTCTAGAATTGGCCATTTCCATTTTTAACTAGTTTTTATGTTTATACATTTATGTTCTTCGTATTTCTAGAAAAAGTAATTTTATTTTCCATATTGTTTCCCTTTTAACCCACATCTAACATCCTTTTGAATCCTCCAATTCTCTCTCTTATTGGAATCTTCTTGTTCGTGGCCTAGCATCACATTTTGACATTATTCGTGTACAAGTTAAGGTCTCTCCTTGCACAGATTCACTCTTCACACAGTTGTGTATTGGATTCTCTTTAACCATAAAATCTACATATTGTCTAGGGAGATTAGACCTACAACCCATTATGTCCTTTCTCTTAATGACCACAATGCCTAGGCACTTTGGTGTAATAATTGAACAATGAATTTGAAGGACTTAAAATTAAAGATTCAACATTTGATTAATTATTGGATCATTTTGACTCTATCATAAGGAGGAGTTGAGCTTCAACTATCCATCAAGTGAGTGTTGCAAGTGGTTTGATTAGCTCATGTAGTTGAAAATCAAAGGGGATTCAATGAAATTTTTAGCCATATGGCTCATTGACTCAAGCTCTAATGATCATGAGGAACTTTTTGTTCCAAGGAATACCGACAAACAAAGTTTCTAGGATTTTTTGAAATGAAGCTCCTTTCTTGAAGTTTGAAAATATGAAAGGTGTTACTAATTTTTTCAACACCATTATTTTGTGTTAAGTTCAATTTAATTTTAAGTAAAATTATTTTGGTCCACAATACCCTGCTCGTATTCCAAAATTTATCCAGACCTAGCTTAGAATGTTGGTAGAAAAGGTGTATTCTCTCATCTCCATTGTTGGTGTGGTGTTGATAAAAAAAAGAAAAGTACCCATAATGGGTTTGAAAGATCAAAAACATATTGATTTTTAACAATTTATTGGGGATATGTGAAGAAGAGGTTGAATAAAAATTCAAAGGAGAGGTGTAGTGGAAACCTAGTGGACCTACTGATCAAGTGCTCAAAATTAGGCTCAAAAATCGAAGTGTCGGAATCTTGATAAACTTAGCTTCATATCAAAGATATCGTCATTATGATTCCAATGGTGTGAACGACACTCAAATCCGAGCTCATATGCATAGATTAGAGCAAGTCAAATTTCAGGTTTGACTTGGACACATAGTAGGATTGGATGATGTGGCAAGGTCCTTCAGCGAATGAGGAGGCACCAAGCGACAAGCCGCCATTGGCCCCCGCATGTCACAAATCCCAATCGCAAGTGGATCAACGTTAAAAATTGGCCCTAGAACATCCAAGGTGTGATGTGATAAGGTAGGCGAGAAGGCTTTCAAGAATCAGTTGGAGGCACAATGCGATGGATCACAATCACACATTGGTGAAGGGAAGGCATTGTGGAAAATTTGCCCCAGCATACCCAGAGTTGCAATGTGATGGATCGCATATCGAAATCGCACACCGTAGGAATAAAGAGTCTCTCATTATGATTACCCAATGATTGACCATCGAACTGTGATTTGCGATAAGTTCCCGGATGCGAGATGTTTATCGGTTCCAGTTTATAGTGACGTCAGGTCTGACACATCACAATTGCAAAATCACCTGCCACGTACAAAAACCTTAAGCCTTCCAGTCCTTGTCGATTTTAATTTGCAATAAATAGTCGACTGACAGAATATGGCATGTCGTGCGGCCAAATTTTCGCCCAGTTAGCACGTATTTGGTGCTAATTTGTAGGATCATGCCAAAAATGGGGCAATTTGTGGAGTGAATAATGGGAAAACAAGGGGAAGTCATGAAGTCTTTAGTTTTTCACCAAATTGGGTGCAAAAAGAGGCAAGATAGCCATTTTTGGACATTCTGGATTGATTGGAGCAGGTTTCAGAAGCATTTAAGCATTGTAAACATAGATTTTTACACTTTTGAGCATAATAGAGAGGATCAAGCCATTGGAAGTTGGACCAAGGAGACATAGTCCAAGAGGGGTGAACTCCTTTATCATGTGCTTGTTGAAATATGTTTTTGATGATGTTCTGTACATGTTTATGTTGTTGTTCAGTTTCTGATTTATCTTAAATTGCTCATAAAATTAACATAAAAACTCTTCATTTCACTTGCAAATATTGATGAATCCTTAAGCACAATGAAAGCATTTTGTTTATAATATGAGGAAGATCTTAGCACTAAAAACTAATATTCTAAATCAGATCAAATTTGGTATTAGAGCCAGGTTTTGTTTTTTGAAAGAAGGATTTAATTGTTTGCAAGTTTATGTCATGCTTACAAGGTTAAAACTCAAAAGAGGTGAAGGAAAGTTGGTTGGAAGCCCTGAAGTTGGGTCAAGGGGAAGAAGAGAAAGATTGCCACAATCTCCAACACCAGTTCAACCTCAAGTTGTAGTTGAGTCTCCAGAGATCATGTCTCATGAAGGAGAACCTACAAACATGACAAAAGATGAGAAGACCTTCAGAAAGGCTTTCTTTGATATGACAGAGATGGTGAGGGTCCTCTATGAAGATAGGAATAGTAGGTTGCAAGGAGAAAGTTCCAAACCTCCCAAAGGAGAAGGATCTTAAAGAGGAGGTAATGGAAAGGGAGGTAATGGGAATGGAGACAAACCTCCACCCTCTCCACCATCGTCTTCATCTTATTCTTCGCAAGCATCTTCACACTCTTCCACTAATAAAACCCTTACTCATACTCATTTCTTCAAAAGGAACTGGTAAATCGCCTTTTTTAAAACTTGATGTTAAATTCGAGTTGCACATGTATAATGGTGAAGTGAATGCAGAGAAGCTTGTTAATTGGATTCGTCAGTTGGAGGTCTATTGCAGGATTCAAAACCTTCAAGAGGATGACATAAAGATTCAGTTAGATTCCTTGAGAATGGAGGGTACAACACTAGTATGGTGGGAAACAAAGACCCAAGAGGAGATTAAAAAACATGGTAATATCTCTATTTCTTGCAATGCTTTCATTTTTGCAATCAAAAGGAAATTCTACACTCAAGCTTATATGCAGAAAGCCATCATGAATTGGAAGAACTTTAGACAACTTAAAGGTCAAAATGTGCAAGATTACACCCAAGAATTTAGAAAAGGGTCTCTGATGTTAGGTGTAGATTTGCAATCACAAGACACATTGTTGAAGTACATAGGGGGTTTACATTTACACAGTTACCTTAGGCATACTATCTTAATGTTTAATCCCAGTAATCTACGTTATGTGTGTGTGCAAGCCACTCATCTTGAGGCAAGAGGGAAAAACGCCCCAGAAGAAGGTAGTAAAAAGCTGTCTAAGGGTAAAAAGAAAGAAAAGGGTTTCAAGGGAAAGAAAAATGCATCCATTAAAAATGAAGGAGCGAAAAAAAATCTATAAACATTGTTACATAGAGGGTCACGATGAAGCTCATTGTTGGAAGATTCATCCTGAAATGAAACAAAAGAAATTCAACAATAAAGGAAAAGAAAAGACATCTACAATCACTCAAGAAGAGGATTTGGGATTTGAATCAGGTGATGAAACAAAAATAACAGCCATGGGGTTTCAAGGAAAATAATCCATTTCCATCACTAATTTGTCAAATTCACATAATGAAACTCCAAATGAAAAGAGGAGAATAGAATTGTTTCACATAGGGGTGACATCAAAACATAACAAGATTGATACGCTATTTGATAGTGGCTCTCAAGTCAATCTTATCTTAGAAAACATTGTCAAGAGTTTAAATCTGGAAATTGTTCCACATCATAAACTCTATCTGCTTGGATGGGTGTGCGATAATGCGCAATCGCAGGTTACAAAAAAGTGAAAGATGAGATTCGCCATCACTGCAAATTTTAGAGATGAAGTGGAGCTTGACGTTGTGTCGTTAGATATCTATGGCATCGTTTTAGGCATTCCATACCTTTATGATAGAAAAGCTATCTTCCATAGATATGAAAACAAATATCATTTATTTAAAAATGGAGTAGAATATATTGTGAGAGCTCACAGCAAAAAAACGAATCTTTCGATTGTTAATGTAGCGCAGATGAAAAGACTAGTGAATTCAAGCAAGAATCTTGTGCTCCTCATGATCAAACCCAAGAATTATATTGATTATGAAGTGTTTGATGGTTTTAATTCAAATTTGGAAACTGATTTGGTTGACGTTGTTAACCAATCTGATGAAATATTTCAGGAATCAATGGGATTAATTCCCTATTAGGGGATTTTTGAGGTCTAAAATGGGCCTCCTAAGGAAATTATAAAATAATAGTGGAAATAATAAAATAAGATTAGATTACATTATCAAATTTTAGAGGGAAAAACAAAAAAACTTTTTGAAAACTCGTATTTTCAACTTATCTCCCTATGGGTTTATTCAAATTTCGAGCATAAATACTCGTTGGATGCAAAATTTGATTCCTCATCCAAGGAATTCCCATGTTGCATACTTTTGATGGACCCTACTACACTAAATATGAGAAATACATCAAAAATGTGATTGCAATCACGTTTTATCATGTATTTCTAATTTTTCATGTAGCAGGGTCCATCGAAAGTAGCAACATGGGTACTCCTTGGATGAGGAATTAAATTTTGCATCCAACGAGTACTCCTGCTTGAAATTTGAGTAAAACCTTAGGGAGATAAATAGAAAATACGAGTTGAAAAAATTGTTTTATTATTTTATTATTTTTTAATCTTTTTACCTTTTTACTCCAAAAATGGTGAATCATCCCACATGGTTGACATCATCATCTCAAATCCTATTGGTTCTTATAAAGTTTATTTTGGTTTTACAATTTTCTTTAGGAGGCCCATTTTAGACCTCAAAATTCCCCTAATGAATAAGGGAATCCAACCTGAGTTACAGTTGCAGCAAAAGTGTCTTCTTCCTAACACTGGCATGTATAGGATGTCAAAGATGGAAAGTGCAAAAATTAATATGCAAATCCAGGGATTTTTGAATAAAAGGATCATTCGGCCTACTCCTTTATCGTGTGGTGCACCTCTTGTTTTGGCGCCGAAGAAGAATGGTAAGCAATACCTTGAATGGGATTCAAGAAGTGGTTTTCATCAAAGTAGAGTTTGTTGAAGGACATATAGGGAAGACAACATTCAAAACCAGTAAAGGTTTGTTTGAATGGATTGTTATGCTTTTCAGTCTTTTCCATGCTTGTGGTGTCAAATTATGACTGTCCAATCCACTTAAAATTCTCTTTTGACTATCAATTTTGACCATTTAACCTTCATATTCCAGCTATAATCCTTAGAAACTAAATGATATGATGTCATTATCATTATTTTTAGCTTGGAATTAATTTTTGAAATTATTATGTTAAAAATGACATTTTTCATAAAATTACAAGAAGTTGTGACTTCCTGTAAATGCTCCATTGTTTGACATGTTGCACAATAGGTGAGTGAATTTGAAGATTGTGGGCATGAAGTAAAATGTACACAGATGGTGGATCACGTATCCACTTTCAAAAAACTACAAGCACCTCCATTTCTGGAACGATTACTTCAACCAAAATTACCCACACCATTGCCACAATTTGATGTTCTTGATGAATTGAGAAATGTGTATGTCAAAATGCCATTACTCCAGGCAATCAAGGATATTTCGATTTATACCAAAGCCATTAAAGAACTCTGCCTCAAGAAAACTGCAAAGGAAAGATTTGATCCACAAACAATACATGTCATTGGAAATTTAGTTGGCTTGATGTCAAATGTCATTTATATGGAAAAATATGTTGACCCAGGCATACCTAGAGTCACAACAATTATCAACAAAATTTCAATTCCAAACACTTTGATTGATTTAGGAGCTGCAACAAATGTCATGACATTTGACACAATGAAAACTTTGCAGTTAACAATGTTACAATCAACCCCAATTGTTTTAGAATTAGCAGATCGCTCTAAAGTCATCCCTGAGGGGGTACTGGAAGATATAATAGTTTCATTGGAATCTTGGGAGTATCCAATTGATTTCTTAGTACTTCAGCCAAAATCCAACCTAGGAGGACACCCACTCATACTTGGCAGACCATGATTCACAACTGCTGATGCATTCATTGGATGTAGATCTGGTAACATGATCATTTCTAGAGGCACAGAAAGAAAACAACTTACCTTGTACCCATTAGCCCAAGCCCCAACAGTAATGCAAAACTTATGGCTTGATGACAAGTACAATGATCAGGGAGAAATATACTCTATTTTAAGCATCAATCAAATGTATGATATTGAGGAAAATAACAATGCCAATTTAGTGGAAATGACCTGATCTTTCAGAAGAATTGAGAAATGAACAATACACTACTACAGATTACATGTTGGCACAGAGCTTTCAGGAAACTTGTACTATGTATTCTATGAAAGCAATATTTGATGAAATCTTTCCAATCAACTCCATTACAAACACTCAAAGCAAAATAATAGAAATCAGCCCTAGAAAAACATTGAACATTGGGGCCTTTCTAGAAACATCTCAGGAAAAGAAATTACTTGACTTTATCACCAAATATCAAAAGGCATTTGCTTGGGACTACACTAACATGCAGGGAATTCACCCAGAAACTTGCACTCACTGTTACGCAGTAATTTGTCACCGTTGGTCACCGTCCCTGTTACCCTTGCTTTCACACATTGGAGGACACATTTATGGACCTGTGACCAGTGACACAACTTAAAAACACTTGCATTGGATTCTCCTAAGTATGAACTTCAAAGACCCTGAAGACACCTTTTGCAGATTAGCCCTAAAAAGTGCCCTTTTTCCATTAGCGCGGGTCCACAGTGTCTTACCCGCGCCAATGGCTCAGTTCCTCCAAAGAGGGTGCGTCCATGGACGCTCTGTCATAGAGCAAAGCCCGCGCCACATAAGTTTGGTTATGATTTTTAGCCAGCGCGCACTGAAGTGTTTTTTCCTCTTTGTTCGTGCAGTTCTCTGGGGGAAAAATCTCATGAAAGTGGTCGAGTGTCATCTTTTTATCCATGACAACCAAGTTCAGTGGCTATTCTGGGACAATGCTAAATCTTCAGTAGGTGTCCTAATACAATGAATACTCCCTCCTCCTCCATCTATAAATGACTGTCACCCTGCATTAAACCAACTAGTTTTGCTAGAGCTATTGTGAGTGCCAAGTTTATGCTGGATTGATAGTGAGAATTGAGAATCATAGAGGGGTTATGCTGCCAAAATATTGAGAGAGAAGAGGTCACTTTGCAAGGCGTATTTAGCTGCTTGCCCAGTCAGAGGAGGTTCAACGTCAGAACCCTTTGGTTATAATCTTTCTCTGTTTTTACTGATTAATGAACGACTATCATTATGGTTCCACTCATGTGTCTTTCAATGGTATCTGAGTTATGTCTTTTCTGACCGATATATAATTGCATATACTGGATTTTACGCTTGTGTTTGTATCGTTCTTTACGTGTGCAGGTGTCCGTTTACGTGGAGCGTAAGGATTGTGACCAGCCAAAGCAAAGAGACGGGAGCGACGTTTCTTCTACAACAACTAGCGTTGGATTCCAGGTAGATCATCATAATCGATCTCTGATTTATGCAATTAGGAACCTGCGTGTAGCGTGGTGTGATTGTTGCTAGACCCGTGTTGGGCTAGTGGGATCGCCTCTGTCCGCAGAGGGGATTTACCAGTTCAACACTCACCATATCTATACAAACACTAGTATTCAACCAGTGAGGCAGCCACAAAGATGGATAAACCCCATGCTCAAAGAGGTTGTAAGAGATGAATTGCAAAAGTTACTAAAAATAAAGTTCATTTATCCCATTTCTGACAGCCAATGGGTATCTCCATTAGTAATAGTTCCCAAGAAAAACGATAAATGGCAAGTTTGTGTTGACTATCGAGAATTGAATAAGGCCACCCTTAAATACTACTTTCCACTGCCATTTATTGACCAAGTTTTGGATACATTAGCTGGAAAAATGTCATTTTCCTTTCTAGATGGTTTTAGTGGCTATAACCAGATTAACATTGCCTTAGGAGACCAAGATAAAACAACATTTACCTGTCCTTGGGGAACATATGCTTACAACGTACTACCATTTGGCTTGTGTAATGCTCCAGCAACATTTCAAAGAGCAGTATTAGCAATTTTTGTTGATCTGATCCACGAACGCGTTGAGGTATATATGGATGATTTTTCAGTATATGGTGATTCCTTTGACAATTCTTTGCAAAATCTTGAGAAAGTTTTACAACGATGTATAGAAACCAATTTGTCTTTAAGCAATGAAAAATGTTATATAATAATGAATGAGGGAATAGTCTTAGGACATCATATTTCTCCTAAGGGAATCAAGGTAGACCGAAACAAAATACAACTTATTGTCGAATTGTCAATTCCAAAAAATCAAAAAGTTGTGAGAATTTTTCTTGGTTATGCAAGTTATTATAGGAGATTTATTGAAAATTTTAGCAGGATAGCATTGCCACTGTTTAAACTTCTTGCAAAAGACATAACATTCAATTGGAATGAAGCTTGTCAAAAAGCTTTTGAGAAATTCAAAGAGAAACTAAGTACTGCTCCAGTTTTAAGGGGACCCAATTGGACTTTACCTTTTCACATTTCAACTAATGCATCTGACACAGCAGTAGGAGCTTCCTTAGGGCAAAAAGAAGATGCTTTAACCTATGCCATTTAATTTATCAGTGAAAATCTGACTCCTGCTGAACTCAACTATATAGTAACGGAAAAGGAAATGTTTGTAATTATACATGTGGTGAACAAATTTCGGCATTATATAATTGAATATGAAGTCCTCGTTCACACAGACCACTCTGCCATTAAATACTTAATGAGAAAACCTATTACTAATGGCAGGATCACAAGATGGTTACTCTTACTGTAGGAATTTAATCTCACCATACTAGACAAACCAGGGAAAGAGAACCAAGTAGCAGATTACTTTTCCAAACTACAAAATCCAGGTGAAACAGTCCAAGTTGAAGATTCATTTCCTGATGAACACTTGTTTGCAATTTCAGTGTTAACTCCATGGTATGCTGATTTAGCTAACTACTTGCCCATGAGAAAGGTACCACCATCTTTCAGTTCAAAGGAGAAGAAAAGGCTCATCAAGCAAAGCGCAAGATATTCATGGATTAATGGCTATTTTTTTTTACACTGGTTGTGATATGATCATTAGAAGATGCATTAGAGAGGATGAAATAATTGATATACTAACCTCATGCCATGATCAACCTTGTGGTGGCCATTTTGTAGCTAAGAGGACAACACACAAAATTCTTAACCTTGGCTACTATTGGCCATCAATTTTCAAAGATTCAAAGAAATATGTAAGAAATTGTGATAGTTGCCAACGCATGGGCAGACCAACCACTTCTGATGAGATGCCATTACAACCACAAGTGCATCTAGAACCATTTGAAAAAAATGGGCTCTAGACTTTGTTGGACCCATCAATCCACCATCCAAAGGTAAGAAGTACATTCTTATATGTACCAATTATGTGACTAAATGGGCTGAAGCAAAGGCACTTGCAAGGGCAACTGAACAAACAGTAGTCCATTTCCTTTTTGAGGAAATCTTTGCTAGATATGTAGTACCCAGAGAGATAGTAACTGATCAAGGGACTCAATTCACATCAAGACTGGTTTAAGAAATTACAGAGAAGTAGAAAATCAAGCATAGACGGAACACACCCTACCATCTATAGGCCAATGGCCAAGTGGAATCTACAAATAAAACACTAGAAGGGATCATGACAAAGACAATGGCAACAAACAGAAAGGATTGGGAAAACAAGTTAAATGAAGCACTCTGGGCATATAGAATTACTTGGAAAAACACAACAGGGTTTACACCCTATCAGCTAGTATATGGCAACGAGGTCATGCTTCCAATAGAATTTCAAATACATACATATAAATTGGCAGCAAACTTAGGAATAGACCTCTCTGAAGCCCAGCAAGAAAGAATCATGCAATTGAACCAGATGGATGGGATGAGACTAGAGGCAGTGGAAAGGACAACAATGATACAACAGCAAAGGAGATAGTGGCATGACAAGTTAATCAAGAAGAAGGAATTTCAAGTTGGTGACTGGGCATTACTATTTGACTCAAAATTAAAGGATTATAAAGCAAAATTTACAACCCACTGGATGGGCCCTTATGAAATCATTGAAGTCTTTGAGAATGGATTAGTAAAATTAACTTCAATTGACCAAAAAGGACAGACATATCTGGTCAATGGACACAGTCTAAAAATCTACCATAAGCTTGTCAGCAGAGAAGACTTCATGAGGACAGTATCTTAGCAAAAGGAGGTACAGATAGTACAACAGACAGTTATAATATCCAAGCCGTAAATAGTTTCTATTTTCTACAATAAAACTAAAAAAAAAAAACACTAAAAAAAAACAATAAAATAAAAATGTTTAGATATGAAAACCAAAGATGGCATAATCTAAACACGAATTCTTATGAGAAAACCAAGAAATTGGCTTTTAAGAATTCCTTGTTAGCATAGTGTAAATAGTAAAATAAAAAAAGGATTATGAAAGAAATATGACTTGAGGACAAGTCAAATCATCAGCAAGGGAGGAGAAAGCCTAAACTTGTTCATGTTTTTCTATCTCCCTAAGTTCATCTCCAGCAAAGAGATTTGTCTTTATATTTTCTAATGGATTCTTAAGAAATGATTATTGTTCAGTATTTTCCAAAAGTATTTGTTTGTAAACTCAAAACATATCTCAAAAAGGGACCTTTTATATAGAATTTCTTAGAAAGGGACCTATTATATACAAATTCTATTCTCAGAAAGGGACTTGTGAAACATAATTTCTCAGAAGGGGACTTGTTATCATTTTGGCAAGGGACCTGTTCTAAGCACATTTTTAGAATGGGATCTGTTCAGAGGAAGATCGCGTCCAAAAATAAGAGGATTACAAAGAAGAAGACTGGACTGCACCTAAGAAGACAAAGACTACATCTAAAAAAGAAATGGACACCATCACATTCTGCCTGAATGTATCAAGCAACAAAAGCCAGCTTCCAAGCAAAGAGATATTAGAGGGCTGTAAGAATTAGCATTTTAATATTTTTAATTTCTTTTATTAATTTCAAATTTTAGATGGTGGTTTATGATAATGATTGATTTCAGTTTCTAAATACCCAGCTTATCCTATATCATTCATTTTTATATCCTGTAGGAGTCAGTCCTACTCTTCTACCTATATCCTATAATTATAACATATTTCCTATTTCTGAACATTTGTCCTATCTTCTACCTTGTATATATTCCTGAAATTCTGATCCTTAAGGCCTACCTTTTGATCCTGTACATACAATTCTAATCAACCTAGAGTCATAAGTACCAACAGACTAACCAACACTAAGCATGCATACTTAATGACTGAATTTTGAAGAAAGGGATCAGGTCATGAATACAAAGGATTTATCAAGCCACATAACAGGTCATGAATATGAAGGATTTATAAATTTGTATGGTTTTCAACCTACAATTTTTTTGTTTGTTTAAATCTAGAAAATAAAATATAATTGATAGACAAAGGGTATGTGATCATAACAAGGATTAACGGCTAGCTTGCAAAATCATCATGACCTGATGCTTTTATGACCTGAAGGCATCATAAGGGCCCGTATACTCGATTTTATCATTTAAAGACTGCTGCTAGGACTCTGAAGGTCATCATTAAAATAATCCTTGTGTAAGGCATTGAAGGTAGTATTAGTGAAGCATATGCTGCGATGGAGGGTTCATTGCATAAAAAAGTAATGAATGAAGGAAGTAAGTACGGTATTCATTACGAAGTATAGGTAGAAATTTCAACCTGTAGAAAATGTCGTGAATTAAAGTTATTGCCATTTTAAAGGTCATAAACCAATCCTCTTTAAGTTTCATAAGGATATAGCGTTACGAGTATGTTGACAATAACAATGTCAACATACGAGTAAAAGGGCCATGGCATAGGGTAGACCCACTAGAACCGGTTGAAGGGAATTGTGATTTTATTAGCAGCATCCTCCATTAAACAAGAGATACGCATAATACTCAGGCCCAAGCAGTTCTCTTATCGTAACTCTGGTAAAAAAAAAATTCACGGCATAAGGGAAATACAGTAATTTTCTACAAACTATGGTAGAATTCTTTTACAACTGTAAATTCTTCTTACACACAGGGTAACAGGAGATAAAAAATTTCTCTCATGGCAAACAGAGTAGAGCCACGACAATTTGACCCTTCCAAATATCATAAGGACTGCATAGACATTTTTAGGGCAAAACAATGGCTACCATTCTTAGAAAAACAGAGTGGGCACAATGAGCAAATGGCAAGGGAGTTTGCCTCTTCATTTAATGGAGAGAGAGACATTGTAGGAAACTTATCTTTTAGGGTCTCAGAAGACACAATTGCTCAAGAAATAGGTATAAGCCAGAAGGAGAAAAGCATTTTAAAACCAAGCAATTCAAAGAAAAAACATGGACACATTTCATATCCAGGACAAGGGCATCATCAGTTGACTGGAAATCAGGGATTCCTAGGAGTTGGCTTATTCATCCATGGGATGAAGTAGTTTATGTCATGCAAAAATTTATAACCTGTGAGGGAAGATACAACATTGTATTTCTTTATAATATCAAATTGTTAATGCATCTAAGAGGGGACTGCATTATAAGTTTGCCTTATTTTATTTTGCAAAGTTTGACTAAAATGTCTAAGACCATACAAAAACAGAGGAAAAACAAGGATAAGAGTCTACACCATTTTGGTTTGACAAAAATCTTGATTGAATTTGAACTACAAAAGATGAATGTAACCTGGAAGAAGTTCTTGGTAACTAATGAGTTTATAACAGATGAGAAGCAAGCAAAGCAGTAAAACTCACAAGAAGAGCAGCACAATTCAAAGGAAGGGCAGCAACATGCAGAACTAGTGATTGATGTAGATGCTATAGAGGAAGACTTTTCAGAGTACAGACTAAGTAACTCTGTTCCATCCAGCAGTGGTACTAGAACAAGGAGGATGGCAAGAGAGGAGGCTGAAAGGACTGAAAAGGATAAAATTTTCTCCACAACACAAGAAAGTATAGAAAGACTAAGTTAGACCAAAAAGAGAAAACGGTGGAGGAGGATGATGTTCAACAACAGGCTTAGTATGACTACATACAGGGATTGAAAAATAAAGACAAGGAAAAGGAGCAACAAGAACAGAAGGTCTCAAGTAAAAAGAAAAGAAAACTGGAAAGGAAAGTTGAGAAGTTACAACAGCAGCTTATGGAATCAGAGGTTTTGAAAAGAGTAGTAAAAAGAGAAAATGAAACACTCAAAATACAAAGCAAGTTCAAGTTGAGAATGAAAAATTGAAAAAGAAGGTTAAGAAACTCACAGCCTATAAAACGCAAATTTGTAGGAAGGCCTACAAATTATACAAGCAAAAGAAAGCAATTAAAACTAAGTATCAAATCCTGAAGACAGAGTATGAAGCCCAAATGAACATTAATGCTTTTCTTCAAGCAGTAGAGGCAGAAGTAGAGGTAGACCCAGAGGCAGAAGTCAGAATTTGACAGGTTAGAACTTATTTGCATGAGGGCATGCAAAATCATGAGTTTGGGGGAATGTTGGTATCAAATTATGGCTGTCGATTCCACTTAAAATTCTCTTTTGACTATCAATTTTGACCATTTAACCTTCATATTCCAGCTATAAACCTTATAAACTAAATGATATGATGTCATTATCATTATTTTTAGCTTGGAATTAATTTTTGAAATTATTATGTTAAAAATGACATTTTTTAAAAAATTACAAGAAGTTGTGGCTTCCTGTAAATGCTCCATTGTTTGACATGTTGCACAACAGGTGAGAGAATTTAAAGATTGTGGGCATGAAGTAAAATGTACACGGATGGTGGATCACCTATCCATTTTCAGTTTTGAAGAAAGCAAGTGTCTGGTCAATGCTGGTCAAACCCAACCACTTCAGCAAGCTTTCCATATTTTGTGAAGAGAATAATTTCTATTTTGAGAATTTTTGCATAAATGAAAGAACTGATTCAATTTCGACCTTCTTGGATGTAATTAATAGAATTCTGATAGGATAATAGGGAGGAGGAATAGCTTCTTTTGTTAGAAGGATTTATTATAAATAACCTATGAAAGAAGACTATGTTTTAGAGCAAGATTGTGAACATATGAAAGTACAGCTTGTGCATTTTTTATTCCAGATTTAATATAGACTTCATCACCAATTTTATGTCTCAAGATACAATGGTTACACTCTTTTGAATCGTTTTATTGTGTGCTTGTGAAGTGTTCAAGGGCCCTCATCACTACGCTGGTACACTCTGTTTTTTTAAGTTTCCTTACTAGTTATATATTCAAATTCGAAAATCAGAAGTTATTTGTGTGCAAAAGTAAAGGTTATGTTATTAGAATTATCAATTGAAAAGAGCTTGTATTCGTTGTGAAAAGAACCTTGTAAAAGGATTCAACCAATTCTGATCTTGAAATTGATATATATGCTTGTTGTCATACAATTTCCATACTTGCTTATTGGTTTTGACTTTGAAGATAGTTCTGGTTTTATTTGCAAGTGATTCAGATAGTAGTTGTTGAATTCAATTTTCAGTTTGATAGGTGATCCTTGTAAAAGATTCAACTGTTATTGGGTTGCAACTTTACTCATCTTATTCACTGTTTGATTTAATTTGTTACTGAAATTACCTTGGACTGTTATAATTGGGAAAAGTTCTATTGAGCAATATTCTTGTAAGGGAATGTTAGGATTTTAACTAGACATTAACACTTTGTTTCTGTTACTTAGGAAATCAGAATTTCATAAGATTTTTTTTATCTAGATTGATGCTTGAGTGATTGAAAAAGACAATGAAGGATCTCTTGTAAGGGGGCACTGTTAATTTCATTCACTAGGCTATCATTAGAACCTTGGATCCTTCTAGATATACTTTATGTGAGCACCTCTAAGTGTACTTTCTTGGGTTGATAAAGGAATTAAGAGCTTAACTTACCTTAGTAAGTAAAGAACAAACAATGCTCCTACTACTTTTATGCATATGAAGAAAGTTGTGTTGAAGCCATTTCTAGACAGGATAGTCTGTTTGGATGAAATTTTCATTTTCAGAAAATTTCATTATGAAAGTGTCATGTGTGAGAAAAAAATACTTGATGTCGTATGTCAAGAACATTTGTTTATGAAGATGTCAAATAATATGTTGGATAAAACTTATTTGATGTACTTGAGCAGTGAAATTGGTTCTTCCAAGTGTGCTAAGGTTCCCAAGGGCTTTTTGGCAGTCTACATGGGACGTGGAGAAAGTGAGTTGAAGCTAGACCTCTCCAAGATTGAAGTTGTAACAGTTTGTGGTGGTATTGATTCCATTCCTGCATACACATGTGATGGAATCATACATCCCCGTGAAGCAGCAGATGCCTTTGCTCTGCTCATAATTTACGTAGGCAGGCTCAAGATAGTCATTTGGATAAGATGTTTTTTGGGAGCATCCTAATGTTGGAGGAGAAATTTTGTTAATTTTTCTTCTATTGTAGTTCATTTCCATTCTTTGGCAGTTTTGCAAAAGGTCTTCCAGTGGGGAGGCAAACAATGAGAGGCATTTGATGTTTTAAAAAAAAATATCAGTACAGTTCTAGTGCTTTCACTTCCATACTTGATAGTGTCATTTAAGTTTCAGTTTGTTGTATGTGACTATGCCATGGGCGCAGTCTTTTTGCAATGTGGTAAGCCCATTTCTTTTCATTCGGAAATTTTCAATGATAAAGTGTTTAGGTTGCAGCGACAAAATCACTTCCATTGGATGGGTTTTCTTATAATATTCCACTAAGTCAAAAGGTATAAGAAAGGTATAAGCGACAAGTTTGTTGATGTACTTTCTAGGCCTATAGTTTGTATAACTAATTTCCTCAAGCATCATTTTGTTTTACATGAAAGCTATGTTCAGAAAAAAAACATACTTTCAAGATGTATATTCAAGCTTGATTCAAAGGAATCAAGTGGAGGAATTGGTCTACAATTTGTTGTTATGAACCATCTCACAAAAAGATAGAAAATATAGATCAACGACTTCAAAATTAGCCTCTTCGAGGGGGAAACCTCCTTCACATTACACAAATGAACAATTCTTGGATGATACAAATGACTAAACCTCCTTTGTATATATAGGATTCTAAGGGTCACGATATAATCAAAGCCGATATAAAAATAATAATATAAGGATAATAATAGTGGGCTTCTATTGGGCACACTAATAACAATATGGGGACAATAGGGACACAATAATAATAGCAAGGGCTACAATGACAATAGTTGTGGGGGAATCACTAGTATTATAGGGACCTAACATGCCCCTCTCCTTCAAAAAAATGTTGTCCTCAACACTTGAGTAGTTCTAGAAGCTTCTGTATAAAATTCTCATCCTCCCATGTCGAATCATCAGTGGGTAAGTTCTTCCACTTGATGAGATACTCTGAAATTGAACGATTTCGTAGTTGTCGAGTTCTTGTTTTTATGACTGCTTCAGGTTCCAATATGATTTTTCCTTCCTCATCAAGTTCTGGCAATATTGTTTGAACTAGGAGATTGTCACCTATAACCTTCTTTAAACATGAAACATGGAAAACTGGGTGCACTTGAGAATCTGTAGGAAGCTCCAATTTGTATGCCATAGTATCAATCTTTTGCAACACCTTGCATGGAACATAATACTTTGGTGATAATTTATTATCCTTCTTAGCTTGCTTGAGGTACATTTGCTTATATGTTGAAGCCGTAGTAATACCTAGTCACCTACATCAAAACTTTTTTTGCTGTGATGTTGATCTACTTGTTATTTCATTCTATTCCATGCCAAAATGAGGTTATCCTTTAAGAGTTGGAGAACTTGTTGTTGATGCTTGATGTGATCTTCCACTGCTTGAACCTTAAAATTTTCTCTTAAATATGATGTGATGGATGGTAGATGATATCCATAAAGTGCCATAAATGGGGTCATTTTTGCTGCAGTATGGAAGGAAGTGTTATATGACCATTCAGCCGGAGGCAACCATTTGACCCATTGTGTTTGTTTATCAAAGATAAAGCAACGAAGATATCCTTCCAAACATTTGTTTACTATCTCAGTTTTCCCAGCAGATTGAGGATGATAAGATGGGCTATGAGCTTACCGAGTACTGAGACAAGAAAATAATTATGCCAAAAATTTAGAGTGAAAATGGGATCTTTGTCGCTTACAATAATCTTTGGGTTTCCATGTATCTTTTGAATCATTTCCATAAATTCAGTAGAAACTGCAATAGCTCGAAATAGATAAGATAATGCACAAAAGTGTGCATACTTGGTAATTCGGTCAACTACCACCATGATGACACTCTTTCCTTCGGACTTGGGTAAACCTGTGATAAAATCCATTGAAACCTCCTCCCAATGTTGGCTTGGAATGGAAAAAGGTTGTAATAGACCTGGGGTCTTAATTGTTTCAACTTTATTTTGTTGGCAAACCAAACATTCTGCAACAAACTTTTGAATATCCAATTTAAGGCCATCTCAAAAAAATTCCCTCGTAGCCCTGTGGTAAGTTTCTAAAAATCTCGAGTGCCCTCCTAAGGCAGAAGTGTGCAATTCCATAAGAATATTTTGTTTGAGTTGGGAATTCTTACATAGGTATAAGTGATCTTTGTACCATAATGAATCATTTTTCCAGCTAAATGTATCAGATGTACTGGGATCTTGTTGTAACTTTTGAAGGAGTGCCCACTCTTATTCGTCATTCTTCCATTCATCCCTTGCTTCATCTATCCAATCTGGTTGGATAATAGAAATGGCACAAAGCAATGCTTCCACATCCTCATACTTTCTTGAGAGTGCATCTGCCACAACATTTTGTTTCCCTTTTTTGTAGATGATTTCAAAGTCATAACCCAACATCTTTGTGACCCATTTTTGTTGCTCTTCTGAAGATAATATTTGTTCTAAAAAGTATTTAAGACTATCATGATCTGTTTTTACCTTGAAGTGTCTTCCCGTCAGGTAGGGTCACCAATTCTTAAGTGCATGTAGTATTGTCAACATTTCCTACTCATAAATTTCCTTTGATTAGACAGCTTTCGAAAGAAATGGGTCTTTCTTCTTGTATTAAAACAACACCAATTCCATTTCCTTAGGCATCACATTCCACAATAAAGGTTTTTGTGAAGTCTGGCGTAGCTAAGACTGGTACTTGGAAAATTGCCTCTTTAAGATGTTCAAAGGCCTTTGTTGCTTCTAGAGTCCCCGAAAATGCATCTTTCTTCAATAATGTTGTTAGAGGTGCTGATATTCTCCCATAATTCTTAACAAACTTGTGATAATACCCTGTCAACCCGAGACATCCTCGCGAATGCTTTATGGATGTGGGGATTTTCCATTCCTTAATGGCCTTAATTTTGCTAGGGTCTACCTTAACACCTTCATGAGATACAATATGACCCAGATATTCCACCTCTTATACTCCAAAGAAACATTTGGAGCTTTTTTCATATAATTTTTTCTCCTCCAATAGTTTGAGCACCCTGTCAAAATGTTGAACATGATCCTTTCGAGACTTGTTGTAGATTAGTATATCATCAAAAAATACGAAAACAATTTTTTTAAGGAAGGGTATGAAAATGGAATTCATCAAACCTTGAAATGTAGAAGGTGAATTGGTAAGGACAAAAGACATGACCAAAAATTCATAATGACCCTCATGAGTTCTAAATGTTGTTTTCAGAATGTCTTCGGTCTGATTTGATGATATCCTGAACGAAGATCCAACCTAGTGAAGTAAATTGATCCATGCAATTCATCCAATAATTCATCAATGACAGGAATGCGAAATTTATCTTTAACAGTGAGCTTGTTGAGCTCCCTATAATCCAAACACGTGCACCATGATCCATCCTTCTTGTGCACCAATACTACTGGAGCAAAGAAAGAACTTTGACTAGGTTGAATTATACCAGCCTCTAGCATTTCTGAAACCATACGTTC